>JAVJIF010021097.1:0-75456 GCA_038442645.1 Agave tequilana
TTACTGACTCAGTTTTCTGCAGGTTGCTGAAATTTGCAAATACTGTTTACTGCTTTGTTGATTTTGTTCTGTGATAAACCTGTATACTGCTAATTAAATCAACAGTAAAAAAATTTGTTGTTAATGATAAAAATTGATTAGACATTTGCATATTAGGCACGTGTCTTTTCAATTACTTTATTTTACTGTTGAAGAGTGCTGGAGCAAGGTACGTACGCATTGCATGTAGAGTAGGACTCATCTCTTGGTTGATTTTCTACTTTGAGTGAATCTTATCTACTTATCTTGTACACTTGCACTAATTCATCTTAAGGGCATAACCCATTAACAAGATAGGTGGGATTTCATCACCCTTCCTTAACCCAAAAATCATATCCCGAGCACTCACTAACCCAAGCCTAACTTAAAAATTAGTAGACGTTGGCACTAGGGACATCTCGGACTCAATAGGAGATTATCCTAAGGGGGAACAGTGCTGGAAGTTGACTCTTGTCAAATCAGTGTCTAGGAAAGGGATTGAGGGCCGAAAGCCCGAAGATTGTGGTTATTTAATTAAGGAACGTCTTTGACGGAAAACCTCCCACCACTCTTGCCCTGACCTGGCTGATTAACTTGTGGTCAAAGTCTGCACCCTACCTCCCGTGGACAGTCTAACCAGTTAGGAGTCGTCTAGGTCATAGGTCTACCCTAACTTAGGTTAGAATTTTTCTTTTTTTGTTTGTTTATTTGTTTGTTTTCTTTTTTTTGTTTGTGTTGGTGTGATATATCATATAATAATAATTCCAATTTTAATCCATATTACACACCTAACTATTATTCGGATATTACCAACCCGGCATATCATAACTTTGACCAATCTAGTGTGCCGGAATGGTCTTATCCGAATGAATATAGCCCACACCCTCCATCTTATGACTATAATTTCCATAATAATTTCAACTCGTCACAGAGTTCATGGGGTTTCGAGTCCCCCGAGTCTAATTCTCAACCAAATTGTCCTTCATATCCATCTAGTACACATCTTTTAATGATTCATACTTGGATCCCCCCATTCAGAATAGATTACCATCTATCGGGGAAATGATAAGTATGCATGAGTCCAAGCAACAATTACCATCAATCGCAGACATGATTATGCGTGAGTCCACCGACTCACAACTTCATCACGATTACACTTCATCCTTTCCAGTCCAATCACAGCATGATGTACCTATCGACTATGAAAGGATGCTTGCCGCCATGACTCAGGCTAGATTAGCCGTGATCGTGACATAGATCTGATGGTTCAATCCTTACGTTCTCACCGTTCGGCCATTTCTGATATTGTTGACCATTCTGTTAGAGCCGACGAACCAAGTTGCTTTGGACAACAAGATTCTATTTCAGTGCCATCATGTGAACTTGCCGAAACTTCAAAATCTGATAACTTGGCAAGTTTTCCTTTCATGAATAAGAACTTGAACATGAATATGATCATGATCTTCAACTTGATGATTCAATTTTATTTCCTGATCCAATAATGACTCCAGTGTCTCCACCTGATTTCACTTTTCCAGAGTCAACATTGGATCCTATTCCAATTCATCTTGAAATTGAATCACCCATTTTAGATGATCATATTGAACTTGACCAATTTTACAATTTTGAAAATCCTATGGATAAATTGGCAAGTTCTTTTTATTACATTGAACCCAATGAGATATGCGACCTAGATTCTCACAATCTCTTTACTTCTGAAACTGATTGTACAATTCTGACGGAAGATGTTGACCTTAGTTTTTAAGAATTATATGGCGATGAGCTAGAATTCCTTAATATTGAAAGTAAAGAGATATCACCCATATTAGGTCACATTCCATTGTGGGAAGAGATTGTGGACTTGAGTTTCAATTTCTTGACTTGGACTCAATTCTTGAACCTAGCCCGACTCCTGAGCCCTTACTTGATTTGAGCATCTTCCTTGAGTCGGTATTCGTTCCCGTACCTATAATGTCCAAGTCAATAATTCCATCTTTTTATACTCCATTTTGGGACAAGGAGGTTGAGACAATTAACTCTGAAATTTATTATGAAATTTGGAAATTTGATGGGGTGGAAATACTAAAAATTGATTATACATATATTTTAGTGGGTTATGTAAGGAAAGTTTCTGGTGGGTTCAACCAAATTATCTGTTATCTTGATTGGGCCGCATTTCATGGACCAATTAGACCACCTCTGGAACCACCACCCTAAGGTAACTTCCGCCTTCCCTTGTTCTGTTTCATGCGTACATGCATTCATTCATACATTGAGGACAATGCATGAGATAAGTGTGGGGGTGGGCTTTACTAACATACTAACATAAGTAGACACTAACAAAATTGCTAATAAAAAAAATTTTTTTTAAAAAAATTTAAAAAAAAAATTTTTTTATAAAAAGGACAGTATTTTGACTTATTTTTTTGAAAGAAACCTAAGTTAGTTTTAAGGATTAGGAAAATCATGATTAGGATTTCTAAAAACTTGGTCAAAATAAATAAATTGTTGAATTTTTAGGTATAGGAGGAAAAATTGAATAATTAGTTAGTCTTAATTTTTACCTTAATGAAATGTGCATACCTAATGCATATCTAGGATTCTAAGACAAAGACCTTTGTGCCTCATATATATATAAAAAAAAAGAAAATCACTAATTAAGCTGGATACATGTGCCTCAAGAAGCATAAGTATTCATGCCTAAAGGTGAGTAAATAAAATAAAGTCCTTAGTTTTGGGGCCTAGTTCACTCGAATTTGAGTCCGCGGGGTGTTTTCTCACCTGGTGCCCTAAAGCCAACCGGTTTGGGAGTCATCGACTTTAAGTTCGCTACATGGGTGGATTAGAAAGCCTAATAAAACTAAGAAATATGATATATGTATTAACACATCTAATAGTCAATTAGTTAGGTATGAGGGCCTCAAGAAGCCTTGATACTTACACAAAAGAAAATTAGATGAGTTATACATGCTTAAAAAAAAATTTTAACACATCTAATAATCAATTAGTTAGGTATTAGGGCCTCAAGAAGCCTTAATGCTTATACGAAAGAAAATTAGATGCGTTTATACATAATAAAAAAAAAATTAAACAAATAAAGAGGCATGAAAGTCCAAGTTAAGGAATTCTTAGTAAAAATTCATAAGGATGCATATGATTTTTGGTAACGAAAAAGACTATATTAGAAATTCAATTTTAATTCTTACCTAAAATGGAAAACAATTAACTTTATAAAGACTAAGTTTGAAGAATGAATAAAAGTGAGGATCCTAAAACTTATAGACTACTTAGTCTCTTCAAATATAATTCAAATACTTTCCTTTTTATGGATTTTGTGGGTGTAATCCACTGAAAACCCTCACGAGACAACACTCGTCCTCTAGGGTAACCTAGAGGTTTAACGGCTTGTTGCACGTGCTAAGTGCAATCGTGATTCCTACGAAAGTGAGTTAGGTTAGATTAACTTTTCATTTCTTTTTCTTTTTCTTTGTTTTTACTCGAGGACGAGCAAAAAGATAAGTGTGGAGGTGTGATTGGTAGTCAAAAGTGCATTTTTATCATAACATTTACCATCACATTTTCATATTTATTCATTAATTCTGCACAATTATTAATAATTTATAATTTATTGTGTGCAGGCCTCGAATTATTATTTTAATAATAAATAAAGCTTAATGAAGCCCAAAAGCCCATATTTGAAGCCCAAGAGTCAAAGTGCAAATAGCAGATTGTCAAAGTGCAATTATGCAAGGGCTAAAGTTGCAATTATTAAAGATGAGGGAAGGATAGAATTCTACCCAACCCTAAACTCTTGCAGGATGAGCATAAAAGTCAAAGATAAGAAGGAAATTCGTGGATAAAAGATTGGGATATTTGAGATCAAGGTAACTTGATTTCTAAGTTATCTCGAAAATTCAGAATAAAGAGTCAGGATCACACTTCCAGAAGCAAGCGCCCAGATGGACGGACCAGAAGAAGCCACGCGCCAAAGCGCGTGGCCAGATTCCCTAGAAATGCCGCAATTCCACGGCAAAATCCCAGTTTTTGTGGCACTTTGATGTTATCTGGATACCAGATTTGTGGGCGACTTTATCCGGGACTCTTCGACCTTCTGCACCTATAAATACCCCCTGCAGTGCAACGTACAGAGTAGTCCAGAGGCAAGCCAAGGGCCAAAAGCTAGGGTTTAGTTTTTAGGTTAGATTTTATTTTCGTTTTTATTTTGTAAATTTTGTAACTGAGAGTGGAGGAAACTTTCATGGAGGATGAAGTCTTCGCTTGTACTGAGGTGACAGCGGTATAAGCCCGCTTATCTTCCATTGTTAATGAAATCCATTTAAGGTTCGTTTTTGTTATTATTTATGTTTTTCATCTCTTGTTTATTCTTGTGTTTCTCTGTTTCTATTTCTTTCTTCTATTTGTTCTCTAATGCCTTGTGAACAATGAGACCCAACTGCTTCGAGACTGCCTAGCCAACGAAGATCCCTTGATGGCGTATGGCGATTAACTTCCTATACGCCATACTTGCAAGTCTTCCGAGAAAAGGTAAATCATCACACGGATCAAAGGTAAGCAGGCTGAAGAGGTTCGTACGTGTTTTCTTTATTTTCTTTCTTTAGTTTGATCCACATCTTCCACAATTCTTTTCTTCACTTCATTATAAATACTATTCATTGTAAATACCACTGCTAATAATAAAAAGAAAAAAAAAGAGATAACTTGCTTAACGCTTCCATCGCAGTCCCTCCCTGAGGATCACGACCCACATAGCCCTGCTACCGCGGATTAGAATTGAGAACTTGCACATCTATTCTTAAAACTAAAATACTATATTTTGTGTGCAGGAAATCTCAGTCAACAGCTCCTGATATTAGGTTTAACCACCTAGGAGTGAGATCTTGGTTTGCTAATCTATAGTTGCATTTGCACACATATTGTTTACACTCATGGATTTCATGACCCCTCCTATGTTTGATGTTTCTAACATCGATGTATGGAAGATTAAGATGAGTATGTATCTCAAGACCATAGGTTTGCATGTTTTCCTTGCCGCTACCAAGAAATCCTATCTTGGTAATATCAAGCATATAGGGGCCAATGCACAAGCCCTAACGGCACTTAGAAGCACGTAATAAAGAATATTTGTGTTTAGTTTCTCATTGTGATTCCGCCTTTGCAGTGTGCAACACGTTGACCTCTCCCGCGCTCCAAAAGACGAATCATGTAGAGATGGGATCTAGTAGAGGAGAATCCGAATAACATTGCTATATGATCAAAGGAAATGACTCCCTTGAGGTAAATTCAGAAACTCAACTAGATAATTGTGCTAGTTCTTTCGGCAATGATTTAGTTGATGCCGATGCTTTAAATGAAGAACTATCCATTGTTTGTGAAAAATTGCTAGAAAAATATAAAGTTTTGAAAAAAAAAGTTTTAGACTTAATAAAGAAAATAAGAATTTGTGTTCAAAACTGAATTTGACTTTGCAAGAGAAGGTTGAGATTTCGATTGAATGTGACTCATTGAAATCCCAACTTAACCTTACCTTAAAAGAAAATGAAAATTTGAAAAGTAAAAATGATTGCAATGATGTATTGAAGAAAAATGAGACTTTATCTTCAAAACTTGACTTTGTTAAAAAAGAAAATGAATCTTTGAAAAACAAAATTATTTCTATATCAAAAGAATTGGATTTGGTTTCTAAGAAAAATATTTCTTTGAAAAATGATTTAGACTCTCATGTTTGCCATGCTAATATAGTTTCACCTCCTAGTGTATCTATTGCATGCACCTCTTCTTCTATATTGAAAATGATATTTGTTTGTTAAAGAAGAGCGTTGATTGTTTGGGCTCCACTTTGAGCCAATGTGCCATGAAACACATACGATTGGAATCCATATTTTGAAAGAAACAAGTTTCAAATATGCATGCACACAAACTATGGCATACACATGCTCCTCACGTTCACACTCATAACACACTGTGCTCATGTGTACACATATACATATTGTGGACGTAAGGGCCACCTTGCTAAGTTTTATTATGATAGAATACATGATGCAAATTTAACAAATAGATTTGTTGGGGTTAGGAAAGGAGCTAACCCCCATGGACCCAATAAAGTATGGGTACCAAAATCCATCCCTATTTTATTTGATATAAATGTGGGCTCTCACATGACGTAAGACTGATGGTGCCTTGAGGTGGATGCGTTCCGAGCTTAATGGTGACTATTTTGGATGTATCACTTTCAAGGAGAGTTTGGTGGGAGGACCACCTTGGTTTGGAGACATAGAGATGTACCCTCACGGTTTTGGTAACGATCTCTAACTCCCATTTATGTTTACATGCTTCCATTATTGATTTTAGCATATTTTTTTGATGTTTCATGATTATTATGATAAATGCCATGATAATTAGACTTGTGATATACATGTATAGTATTTGAGATACACCCATGTTCATATGGATTATTACTTTTGTATTCTCACTTTAGTTTAGTATCATGCATATCATGACTCTAAACATGTGCATTCTTATAATGATCATATTTATGTTTTGTTTCTATACTTCATATTTTGATTACATGTTTAAGATGTAGTTTTCATTAAAACTTGTGTCAATACTTATACAACTAGTGAGCCACAAATTATTCATTATATGTTTGTGTTGATTGCTCATTTGTACCCATTAGATGTACTAGTATAGCCTAGTTTTGATGATTCATGCATTTTGACTTGTATTCTCTATTTTTGTGCATGTTTCCATGATGATATGTTTTAGCTTCATGTATATATTAAATTGTTTAAAACTATTGGATATACATATATACCATTGAGTCATTTTGCGTTTCATGCAAATCCTTATTATAGACTCATTTGTATTTATGGATATGTATGTATACCTTTAGATTTAGATTAAACATATATATGCCTTGAAGTTGTATTATTGAAAATTAAATTTTAATGATTTTCGTGTTTTCGTTTATAAAAGAATTTCACATTGAGCTTATTGCCTATTTTCAGGACTTTGCATTTCACATTATACTTGTACACTCACATCATTCTTGTTTACTCATGATTTGTTTTCATGAGACTATATGTGCTTATAGACCTTTGAGCGTTTGATGATCATGTGATTTTCATGTTTCATGGATATTCTCTTATTTTATTCCTTACTTGAAGGATTTCGTACTAGTTTATAATTTTATCATATAAGTAGTTCGTATTCTTCATTTTGTTAGAGTTTTCAAATATGCTAAACTTATTTTCAAATTTATTTTTGAAAACCCTACCCATCTAAGGGCAGTTGGTTGGCCGACCATGTCTTGTATGCATTATTGAAAATCTATTTAAACATGTGCATGAAATGGGTGGTAGGGAGTATAAGTTATACACTTGATTCTCATTATGTTTTCAATTGGTGTCACAATTGATATCTATTTTGTATACTCATATTTGTTTCTATATATGTATGCTTCAACTTCAAATATTATCAATTTTGATTGGTATTTAATTTTTCATACATATATATGTGTTTTGATTGTGCTTACTATATCTCTATATTTTTGAGCACAAATTTTGCCATGCTAAGCTTGATTTATTCCTTAATGATAATTATTTTCAAATTGATATTTTACAAGCTTATGCATAGTTTTCATGAGTATTTCATAAAGGGGGAGAAAATTCATGTGTTTGGAACGGAGTAGAAAAATTCGCGTAAAGTTTCCTTGGATCAATTGAAAAGTTACAACAAACTTATACTCCGCCTACAAGGGAGGGAAGATGTTGAGTCTTGAATCTTCCCTTTGTTTAGTGCTGGGTTCTTCAGGTGGCGATGGAAAGTGAATCTTGTTTTCCGTTGATCGGGTGAACGTCAAGAACTTTTGGGGATCTTCTCTTCGGATGGTGGACAGAGTAACACAGCTCTGTCGACCAGAAATCTCAAAGAGATTACAGGTAAAGATTAACTTGTACGCAGCAAGTTACTTGAAGAGTTGGACTCTCTTTCATTCTCTGTGGAAGCTCTCAAGTCAAGTTCTTCTCCTTGATTTCTCTGATCTCAATTGACTGACCGACCGACTGATTGACTGACCGACTGACTCTCCATAGCAACGGGGCTATTTATAGAGGTTTCAGGGGTGAACGTGCCCCCTAAAAATGCTCCACAATGGGGGTTAACTTCCTATTATGTGGGTGGTGATTGACCCCATAACGAGGAAAGTTATAACTGAGACGCGGGTTTTGACCCTCGCGCCTTGGTGCCGCAGTGCTGCTGAGACGCGGGTTTCGACCCTCGCGCCTTGGTGCCGCAGTGCTGCTGAGACGCGGGTTTCGACCCTCGCGCCTTGGTGCCGCAGTGCTGCTGAGACGCGGGTTTCGACCCACGCGCCTTGGTGCCGCAGTGATGGTGAGACGCGGGTTTCGACCCTCGCGCCTTGGTGCTGCAGCGCTAGTGAGACGCGGGTTTCGACCCTCGCGCCTTGGTGCCACAGTGCTGCTGAGACGTGGGTTTTGACCCTCGCGCCTTGATGCTGCAGTGTTGGTGAGACGCGGATTTCGACCCTCGCGCCTTGGTGCTGCAGCGCTGGCTATTTAGCTCTGCGTCTGGAGTTTGGGACTCTTCTTTTGACGACTTGTCTTTAATGATTTTTTAGACAGCCTACAGAACCCCCTCCAAAGTTTTCGATATTCCGCAGGTAGCTGGGACGGATTTCGAAATACTTTTGACTCTAGCTGAATCCACTTTTATGATTGGACTGACAAAGCTCCGGGCTTGATCTTATTTGGAGTATGGCCTTCGTGAGTGTACTGTGGAACTCTTTGAAGCAGCCAAAAACTGATCGTGTTGAGTGTCTAGATACACAGTCTAAACCTCCCCGATGCTTTGAGTTTGTCGTTGGTAAACTAGGGGTGGGCAGTCGTCTGCTTGTGCCAGTGTACTTTTGAACTGAATTGCAGAAGTAAGGACTACACGCCAGTTCTGTGGACGCAGGGGTGATATTGCTTTAAAGACGCGCCTTCTATATGGATGCCTCTTTTGGGATGAGACGCGACTGTTACTCCATGAGGTAGACGCGACTTTGGCCGGGTTGAAGAGATGCGATCTTCGGAGGGACGTGTCTTTTGGTATGAAGACGCGGCTTTCCGGACGTAACTCTGGCTTAGTTGAGAAGGTGCGTCCATAGGAGGGACGCGTCTCTTGGGATGAAGACGCGACTGTTGGATGCGAATCCGAGCCATTAGTATGTTGCCACGTGTCCTGCAGAATTGAGGGGACACCTTCTTTTTGGCGTGCGAACTTCACGCTGCACTTAATGCGCTGTCCACGCGTCAGGCGGTGATTAGGCGTCGAGCCAAGCGCCGCGTATCTTTACGAATCACTGTGCCTATAAAAGGCAACAGTCCTTCAAGAGTCATCATTAGACTCTCCTTCGTCTTCGTGTGCATCTGTTAGGGTTTGAGAAAGGAGCTTCCTTTGTTCTCTTTTCCTTCATCTAACATCGGATCCTTGATCGCAATGGCACCAAAGGCCAAGCATACTGCTTCGTCTTCAAAGGCGGTCGTCTCTGAGACTCAGAGGGGCGGTTCCTCCATGTAGGAACCCCTCTTTCAGGTATAAGAAGCCATCAGACTTGATTTCCACCATTAAAGGGGTTTACAGAGTTCTTTTAACTCTTAAATCCCTTTTGAATGTGAACCGCCAACGCGGGCTTATGCCCGTGTTTGATCTTCAGGCGCAGTTTTTTTAGTCGATCAACAGGGCGCAGGTCTGATGACCTCTGCTTCCTTTATCTGCTCGAATCTGCGTCTGCTTGTTAAACACAGAGCCCCAATGAGCCTTGCGTTTTGAATCCAACACTTAGAATATTTCTAAGTGTGAAAGATTCAGACGCAGATTCTTTATGACTCTTGCGTCTTGTGAAATCAGATGCTGGTCCTCATGAATCTTGCGTCTGAGCCCAATACTTAGAAGTTATCTCATAAGTCTTGGATTTTAAAAAAATGCGGGCTCCATACTAGCCTCGCGGTCTTCGGGTCTGGACGCAGATTTTGATGATTTTCGCGTCTGGATCCATTCCTGCGTTTGAGTTGTAAATACTTGATCATTTTCTTTCAGATTTCTGATCAAGTATTATTTTCTTTTGCAGTGCGATATTCCTCCACCCTCTCTCCAAGAAATGTCACTTCGGGCACGTAGGCGGTGCTGACCGCAACCTATCCTTCGTGTTGCAGAGGACTGCTCCTGTGACTACCGACAAGTCAAAGGAGCGAAGGGAGAAGATCTGCAAGGTCGACATGAGGACCTTCTGGGAAATCATGACCGATGCAGATTTTGAGACGGATTCACGTATTTCGTGAAGAAACCCGTCTTCTTCTTTGGGAACAACATCGGCGAGGACAGTTACATCTTGCATGACGGCGATTACAAGTGGCTTCGCCAGATAGAGGGTAGGAAATTCTTTCTTCCAAATATGGAGAGAATGTATCCCTTATCCTATCTCCAGCACATGTCTGTCCCCGGGCAATGGAATGGGAGCTTGCCCGACTTGCCCCCAATGTCTCTCTCGGCATACTGGGCGCCAGGAAGGTACACCCTGCCGGACACGGGAGGGAAGTTTTTGGCTTGTTTCCTGGATTACTCAGGTCTGAGTACCGAGTAGGGGAAACCCCTCAGCTCGGCACTACCTTCATTAATCAATTCATGAAGGTAAGGGGTGACTTTCCCGTTGACTTCCGCCCGCTCGGGTGGGTTCATTCTTCCGACAAGTCCTGGTAGGGCAAGATGGTGGGCTTTGTCCTCGCCGAATTTGGAGCTCTGTTGGAACAAGTAGGATTGCGTCATGCGATCAGGGCTGTGCAGTATGACATCCCGCAAAGTTTCCACAATTTTTATGGGATCCTGGAGCACTACAACCCTTTGACGGGGACATTCTTCACCCCGGTCGGAGAAATGGGCCCGCCCTACATGAACTATATGAAGTTTCGGGGCTGGTCATGGGAGACGCCCCTATGAAGAATATGTTCCCACTTCTGAGGAGCTTCATCTCTTGAGGAAAGAGTGCCCTCAGATATATGAGACCTACTGGGAAGTGTTATGCCACTTCCACATCTGCGGTCAAATAACCTCCTGGAGGACTAGGGGAGTTAAGCAGATGTCTTGGGCGAGCTACCTGTTTAATGGTATAACTGAGAAAGATCACTCAGTGACCATTCTAACTCCCAGCTCCGATGAAGAAATTGCCGAGAGGATTGATGCCTCTGTGATTTCTTATACCACGGAGTCGAATGAAGACACTTTCAAACCTGATACGATTTTTGAAAGTTTCCATCATCAAGCCCGGATCCCCATTTCTGACCGGGCATTACTGGCGGGCTTTCTCATGCTGTAGTTGAAGCGCTGTGTAGTGCCGATACTGCCGCATGAAGTAATTGTTGCCGACGTGGTGTATCCGGCGGTCCTGTTGGCCTATGGTAGGTCTATCGCTCTCCTTCCGGCAATGGTCGCCGGAATCCAAAGTGGGTTGCGGGCCCTGACTCAGAGCCTATGCAAAGTGGAGGCTATCGTCGACTCCCAAGATAGACCTGAGGTTGACTCGGAGGGGAGGCCGAGAGTAAAGACTCCCAACCCCCGGATCGAGCTTCCCTACACGTACCTAATGGCTTGGTACGTTATGCACTGCCCTCACTGATGACGCCAGTGTCTCGATCCGAGGGGTTTGTCCCTTTTGTGCAGCGGCTGGAGAGCTCGAGCTGGTCCAACAACTATATGTTCTACGTTCGGAAATGTATTCTGAACGTTTCGAATTACCATCTCAACCGCTGCTTCCCCGAGATTACCGATGCTGCTTATGGGGATAAATTGCCGACATTGTGAGTCCGGACGACTTCACGAGGCTGCCATCGGGAGTCTTTTGGTGGCTTATCAATATTCGGCCCGGGTATCTGCTCTTCCGGTAAGGGAACTCATGCACAGTTGAGCCTTATATGCCGAATTATTTTTTCCGACAGTTCGGCTATGACCAAAATATGTCGGCAACCCTAACGCCCAACTCGCCTTCAGTGAAAATTTATTTGAAGGTGCTCGGGCCTGGTATTACAGCGTGACTGGGGGGGCAAAGGCTCTTTTTAGCTTGCCTCACAAGACGCTAAACTGCTATGAAAGCCTTGGTTTCTGCACCTGGTACTCCCAGGCTAGCAAGATGCCTGGCTACTCAATGGAGCGCTCATGCATTAAGAGCATTAATGCGTCCTATGAGGAGAAATTGGCGTCCAACAAGTGCATGCGAGGTATCGATGAATACCGGGCGGCTAAGAAAGAAGCCGGAGGGGAGATAGGGATAGAGCCGAGGGCAGCAGCACCTAGGGAGCAACCTGCTAGAAGGCATCGACGGGCGGTGCCTAAACGTCCTCATGGCGCTACTCTCCAGGCTGAGCCTGCCCCGAAGAAGGCCAGGAAAGACTCAGGGGCTGAAATTCCATTGCCTGAGGCCGTCCCTTCCGGTGTTGAGGGGCAGAGGGAGGAAGAGGAGGAGGAAGACGAAACCCCCCTTGTTCGCCCTCGTGGATTGCGCAGCAGGGGTCCCCCAATTTTAGAAGAAGAGGAGCTTGCTGATGATCCCATTGCAACTGATGAGGCTGAGCAACTTGAGGCTGACCTGGTAGGAAGGGATGATGTTGAGATTCCAGGGATCTCAACTCAGCCAGGGTCTTCTTCAGCTCAAGAGAGGAGCGATGAGGCACCACAGCCTGAGTCTCCTGCTGTATTGATGCCTGATTGAAGCTAAACCTGCACACAAAATACGAGATTATAGAACTTAAGAAAGGAAATGTGCAAGTGCTCAATACTTCCGCTATAGCAAGTGGCTATGCGGGTCGTGATCCACAAGGAGGGTTTGCGATGGAAGCGTTTACAGTTTTATTGAAATCTTATGAAAATAAGCGAAGATTCTTCTCTGTTTTTAAAGTTAAGAAAATGGAAAAGAAAGTTGTTAAAGTTAAGAAGAAAGCGGGAGATGAAGAAGGCGAAAAATCAGAAAACAATGAAGCGAATATGTACAACTGAAGTGGAGGAAAAGAATGAAAAGGATTGGGAAGAAGTGGTGAAAGAAATCGTGTTGGCGATCTATACTATAGCGATAAAAGAAAAGAAAGAAAGCTAAGAATTACTTACCTAGTTTGGTGATGACTTACTTGGAAACCTGCGCAAGTTCTACCTTTGCTTCGGAGGCATTCAACGCATAGATCATAAACTTGAACTCAGTCCCCGTGCACATTATATCGTCAAGCATATGAAGTACGAAGTGATGCGAAGCTTGAAAGAGGAGATCGTCTTCATGAACTATCGCTGGCTCTCACGTAGCTTAGTGATACATGCTTTGGACTTCACTTGTAGACTCAACACATAAAACCAAGGTGAAGTAGAAGAGGAAAACGAAAAGCAAAACAAATGTAAAGTAAAGATACAAACATAAACAAATGTTACCTTTATTGCTTACTGAGACAATGAAAGAAAGGAGGAGGAGTACATCGGTGTCACTCTCAACATCAGCCTCTCTCTCTTACTTACATGAATCATCATCTACCCTAAGCTACATACAAGTTACATAAAACTAAACTACAAAATGGAAAAACTAGTCTAAAATCCTAATCTGCATTGGCGTCCACTTTCAGCACAGAAAATACCTTTTTATAGGCCAAAAACCTAACCACCAAGATCCCGAGGAGGTCGGGGGAGTTCACGCTCCCCGTAACTCCCCAGGATTGCCGCAAAAACGCGGCTTTTGCCGCGTTTTTGCGGCAAGGGTGTGGCCAGATGGCCACACCCTGTTGGTGGGTCTGTCCGGGGTCTTTTTCTGGCTTTATCCTTTATTGGTTTTGTCGTTTGAGCTCCGGATTCTGACGAAATGGCCTCGGATTCTTGGCTTTAACCGATCGATTCTGAGAGGATTCTTCTCAACCGGTTTCAACCTCTTGATTTTTCCCTGATTTTATGTGTGCGAATTAACTCTGATTTAATTCAGAATTCTGGTGGGCTTTTGGGCTCATTTCTCTTCATCTCCTTAAGGATTGGGCCTGCAAATAAATTAGACAAATAATTAGGACAATGCAGGCTTTTATTCTAAAATAAGTATGGAAATGTGACATTAAATATGCAACTTTAGTGACCAATCACACCCCCATACCTATCTTTTGCTCGTCCTCGAGCAAAACAACTAAGCTATACTAAGGATTATTGGACCACTTTCGCAGGTCACGCGATTGCGCTGAGCATGTGCAACAAGCCGTTAAACCTCTAGGTTCCCCCTAGAGGACGAGTTTTGTCTCGTGAGGGTTTTCAGCGGATTGCACCCACAAAATCCATAAAGAAAGGGAAACAAAGAGTTAGTATTTTCGAAAAGCATTTTGAAAGAGAAAAATATTTGGCACATAATTGTAAGATCTAAGCAATCTATAAGTTATAGGAAAACTTAATTTTTCATTCCTAAACTTAGTCTCTATTCAAAAATTTGTTATCAAATTAAAGTAAGGAGTCAAATTGTACTTCTCATCTAATCTATTACTTTACCCTAACTCATATGCACTTGTGACTGTGAAAATTTTGACTAAGGGTTCATTAACTCTAACTCTTATGCCTTATTTTATTTATATATATATATATATATATATATATATATATATATATATATATTTTGGTGGTATTATTCCTTAGTTTAGGCTTTCTAATCTGCCCATGTAACGAGCCTTTAATCGATGACTCCCAAACCAGACGGTCTTAGGGCACCAGGTGAGAAGACACCCTAGGACTTAAGGACTCGAGCAAACAAGGCCACAAAACTAAGGATTTTATTATATGAACCTCTTTTAGGCGTGAATACTTATGCTTTATGAGGCACAAATACCCAGCTTAATCAGAGAATTTTCCTTTCCAAACTTGTCTAATCATCTTTCGCATAAATACTAAGGCTTGCTTAGGCCAAAGCACCTAGCTTAATCAATAATTAGACTTTTTTTTTTCTTCTTTTTTTTTTCAAGCTCATCTAATTATCTTTTGCATAAATACTAAGGCTTTCTTAGGCCAAATCACCTAGCTAATCAATAATTAGATTGTTTATATATATATAGTTTTTATAAGGCATAAGAATCTTTGTTTTTGAACCCTAAGTGTGTAAGTGTATGAAGTGTGCATATTTCATCAAGGTAAAGATCAAGACTAAATTACTTTGACAAATTATCTTCCTAACTCTAAAAATCAAACAAATTATCTTATTTTGACCAAGTATAAGAAATCCTAATTTGGATTTTCCTATTCCTTAAAATTAACTTAATTTCTTACAAAAATAAGTCAAAATATTGTTTCTATTTTCAAAAAGTTTTTAAAAGTAAAGAAAAATGTCAATTTTTTTTATTTTTTTATTTTTTATTTTAAAAAAAAGAAAAGTTATGTTAGACCCTCCCCCACACCTATCTCATGCATTGTCCTCAATGTATGAATTAATGCATAGATGCATGAAAAAGAAGAAAGGGAAGGAAAAGGTTACCTTAAGGTGGTGGTTCCGGTGGTGGTCTGATTGGTCCACGAAACACGGCCCAATCAGCTTTTCTTGGGTCTCGGAGGAACCCACCAGCACTATCTTTAATATAACCCATTAAAAAGTATATTCATGAAGGATTTTTATTAAAAATTTAACCCCATCTAATTTCCAAATTCCATAATTGATCGGAGTCAAATTTGTCAACCGCCTCGTCCCAGAATGGAGTATGAAATGATAGAACAGTTGACTTGGACTCAGGAAGGACAGGAACTAATACCGACTCAGGAAGGTGACTTAAGTCAAGTAAAGGTTCAGGAGTCGAAATAGGTTCAGAAATTGGGTCCAAGTCAAGAAATTGAAACTCCAGTCCACATGTATTTTCTAACAATGGAATGTGACTTAATGTGGGTGATTCCAGTTCATGAATGATAGGTGGAGGAATCAAAACTGACTCTAAAACATTACTCAAGTTTGGTAACACAACAGGAGTCAAGATTGATTCAGAAAGTTGAACTGGATCACAAATATGAGAATCTAGGTCACATATCTCATTGACTTCAATATCAAAAAATTGAGAACTTGCCAATTTGTCAATAGGATCTTCAAGAGTGTATAATTGGTCAAGTTCAATATGATCCTCACAGATGGGTGATTCAATTTCATTATGGATTGGTCAGGATCCAATGTTGACTCGGGAAAAAGATCGAAATCAGGTGAAGATACCGGAGTCATTATTGAATCAGGAAGAAGCATTGAATCACTAAGTTGGGGTTCAAGATCATATTCATTCTCAAGTTCTATTTCAGGAAAAGGAAAACTTGCTAAACTATCAATATTTTTTCAAAATTTGGAGTTTGGGCAAGTTCAAGTGGTTGTTCTGAAATGGAATCTTGATTTCCAAAACTACATGACTCTTCGGCTCTAACAGAATAGTTAGTGACATCAGGACGGTGGGAACGTAGAGATTCGACCATCATATCTATGTCACGATTACGAGTGTTTTGAGCCTGAGTCATAGCTTCAAGCATCTTTTCATAGTTGATAGGTTCATTGTTTTGATGAAAAGATGAAGAATTGTCTTGGAAGTAGTAGTGAAATTTTGAGTCCATCAGATTTTGGGATTTGTGTTTGGACTCACGCATACTCATTTTCAAAATTGATGGTTTCTTATTTTGGACGGGTGGAACTGAGTATGACTCTTGAAAATATTGTGGACTAGGTGGAGAAGGAGGACAAGGTGGTTGGAAATTATGCTCGGGGGAGGTGAATCCCCACTGACTCGGTGAAGAGTTGAAGTCATTATGGAAATTATAGTTATTAGATGGGGGGTATGGGTCATATTGATTCGGATAAGACCAATCTGGCACACTAGGTTGGTCAAAGTTATGATATGCCGGGTTGGTAATATCCGAAAATGAAGTCGGTGTGTAATATGGATTATTATTGTAGTTGAAAAAATTATTATTATAGTCCATATCACACAATAGAATACAAACAAAGAAAAACAAACAAATAAACAAAAAAAAAGTTCTAGCCTAAGTTAGGGTAGACTTAGGACCTAGACGACTCCTAACTGGTTAGACTGTCCACGGGAGGTCTAATGTAGACTTTAACCACAAGCTAATCAGCCAGGTCAGGGCAAGGTTAGTGGGAGGTTTTCCGTCAAAGACGTTCCTTAATTAAATAACCACCAATCTTCGGGCTTTCGGCCCTCAATCCCTTTCCTAGACACTGATTTTGCAAGAGTTAGGTTCCAACATTGTTCCCCCTTAGGATAATCTCCTAATTGAGTCCGAGATGTCCCTAGGGCCAACGTCTACTCGATTTTAGTTAGGCTTGGGTTAGTGAGTGCTTGGATTCTGATTTTTGGGCTAAGGAAGGGTGATTAAATCCCCACCTTATCTTGTTACTGGGTGGTGCCCTTAAGATCAGTTTTTGTGCAAGTGTACAAGATAAATAAGATGCACTCTAAGCGATATAAATCAACCAAAAGATAGTCCTATTCTAGATGCAATGCAAACATACCTTGCTCCAGCACTCTTCAACAGTAAAAGTAAATGAATTGAAAAGACACGTGCCTAAAAATGCAAATGTCTAATCAACTTTTAACGATTACAACCAATTTTTTTACTGCTGACTTTATTAAGCAGGTATAGGGTGAATAATACAGGAAATTAAGTAATGCAGCAGAAGTATTTTGCAGAATCAGAGACCCTGCAGAAAAATGATCAGTAGTGCACTCCTTATTGCCGCAAATTTGCGACAAAAGCCAGGATTTTGCGGCAATTTGGAGGGATCTTGGTCTCTGCTTTCGAGAGCAGAGGCCCAGGTCCACTTATATGGTACTGCAATGCAAAGTTCCTGTTTTCTTCAACCTGTAACCTGCAACAGAGAAGAAGATTCGTTTAGTTCTAAAAAATTTGCAATAAAAATTTAGATTTCAATAAAAACCGTTTTACCCTCCCGGCAACGGCGCCAAAATTTGATTGAAGCTAAACCTGCACACAAAATACGAGATTATAGAACTTAAGAAAGAAAATGTGCAAGTGCTCAATACTTCCGCTATAGCAAGTGGCTATGCGGGTCGTGATCCACAAGGAGGGTTTGCGATGGAAGCGTTTACAGTTTTATTGAAATCTTATGAAAATAAGCGAAGATTCTTCTCTGTTTTTAAAGTTAAGAAAATGGAAAAGAAAGTTGTTAAAGTTAAGAAGAAAGCGGGAGATGAAGAAGGTGAAAAATCAGAAAACAATGAAGCGAATATGTACAACTAAAGTGGAGGAAAAGAATGGAAACGATTGGGAAGAAGTGGTGAAAGAAATCGTGTTGGCGATCTATACTATAGCGATAAAAGAAAAGAAAGAAAGCTAAGAATTACTTACCTAGTTTGGTGATGACTTATTTGGAAACCTGCGCAAGTTCTACCTTTGCTTCGGAGGCATTCAACGCATAGATCATAAACTTGAACTCAGTCCCCGTGCACATTATATCGTCAAGCATATGAAGTACGAAGTGATGCGAAGCTTGGAAGAGGAGATCGTCTTCATGAACTATCGCTGGCTCTCACGTAGCTTAGTGATATATGCTTTGGACTTCACTTGTAGACTCAACACATAAAACCAAGGTGAAGTAGAAGAGGAAAACGAAAAGCAAAACAAATGTAAAGTAAAGATACAAACATAAACAAATGTTACCTTTATTGCTTACTGAGACAATGAAAGAAAGGAGGAGGAGTACATCGATGTCACTCTCAACATCAGCCTCTCTCTCTTACTTACATGAATCATCATCTACCCTAAGCTACATACAAGTTACATAAAACTAAACTACAAAATGAAAAAAGTAGTCTAAAATCCTAATCTGCATTGGCGTCCACTTTCAGCACAGAAAATGCCTTTTTATAGGCCAAAACCTAACCACCAAGATCCCGGGGAGGTCGGGGGAGTTCACGCTCCCCGTAACTCCCCAGGATTGCCGCAAAAACGCGGCTTTTGCCGCGTTTTTGCGGCAAGGGTGTGGCCAGATGGCCACACCCTGTTGGTGGGTCTGTCCGGGGTCTTCTTCTGGCTTTATCCTTTATTGGTTTTGTCGTTTGAGCCCCGGATTCTGACGAAATGGCCTCGGATTCTTGGATTTAACCGATCGATTCTGAGAGGATTCTTCTCAACCGGTTTCAACCTCTTGATTTTCCCTGATTTTATGTGTGCGAATTAACTCTGATTTAATTCAGAATTCTGGTGGGCTTTTGGGCTCATTTCTCTTCATCTCCTTAAGGATTGGGCCTGCAAATAAATTAGACAAATAATTAGGACAATGCAGGCTTTTATTCTAAAATAAGTATGGAAATGTGACATTAAATATGCAACTTTAGTGACCAATCAATGCCCAGCTCGCGGGTAGTTGACCCCAACCCTACTACCAGGGTACTTGGTGGTAAGGTCTCAACTGCCGAGGCCTCTTATGTTGCATTATCGTCTTCATCGTCCGAGGAGGATGAATATTATTCAGGCGATGAAGTCGATTTTGGCGATGAATCCGCTCTTCCAGATCCGAGTAAATTATCACATATTTCGGAGGAAGAAATACATGGGTGTGATCCGGTGACGGCGTCGCCACTAGCGGCAATTGCTCCTGCTGAAGGTACTCTCTTTGCCTTTTGACCCGGTTTCCCTTTTAACCAGGGGAAAGGTTCTGACGTTTTTCCCTTTAACTTTAGGCTGCAGGGCTGGCCGTGGACAGCGAGGCTGCGACTTCCTCCAATATCGAGGAAATGATACAGGAGCTGGCCCAGCAGGAGGACGTTGAGGCTCCTGCTACTGAAATGCCTCAGGAGAGGGCAATTATTGAAGTCGTGGAGACCTCAACCCTACAAGAGTCACCCAAGAATTCGCCGTCTTTGAATCCTCAGCTTGGTAAGAAAATATTGAGGCTTTGAATATTTTCCTTTTACTGTCATGGTTAACGTTTTGATGATTTGCAGAGAGTGCTGAGGGAGCTCAGGCAGAGGATCTCGCAGCCAGCGTCGACCCAGAAGGCAGTACAATTCAAGCCTCGACCGAGGGCTCCGAAGAGGTCAGGTTTGCTGCTACTTCAGTCTCCATGGAGGCTGCTACGACAGTAACTGCGCCAGAAGTGCCGACGACTGTCTCAGCTTCTGTCGCACCTGTCGTTGACCCTACTCCTGCACGGGACGAATTGATTCCCATCCCTCGCCCTGTGATAGAAAGGGGATCTGGGTGCACATCAGCAGAATTCTCCCCAGCCGGTGATATCATGGAAGAACTGACACGTCAAATGGTGCAGCAGTTCTTTGCTTCCATGCGATCATGCATTGACTTCATCCTTTATGGGGGTAGTTCTTTCGAATTTTCCTGAGTGCTTCTCGAAAATCTGATCGAGAACATTGGTCATACTGGAGGTCCTTCGCAGGATAGGGCATGCCTAATGCTGGTGGAGCAGTTGGGAAGTGACGTGAAAGAGCTTAAATCTCTGGAAGACGCTAGTTCAGTACACGAGGCCCGGGCAACCCTGCATAGGCTTCTGGCTGCTCAAGAACAAGAGCAAAAAGAGATGGAGGAACAAATAGCTGAAGAGACCGCTATCTCTAACATTTCCAGGCTGACCATCAAAGGCTGATTGGCGATTCAAGGGAATCTGAACTCGTCATGCAGAGCGCAGAGCAAGTTATTATCAGTGCTCGGGCCACCATAGCCAAGGTAGAGGCCTTGATTGCAATCAATGAGCAGAAGCTTGCCACTGCCAGGAAAAAGCTGGGAGAGCTAGAAGCTGCCAGGACGGGGTTGACGAAAATCTTTCCACTCATTCCTCCAGATTGGAATCTCTACGAGCGCAGCTGGGTGCGAGGAAATTCTTATCTGAGGAGGAGTTGCGGGTCCAAGCTCTCATGGAGGCTGAGAAAGCGCGTCAGCACGAGATATATCGCCTCCGAGAACAAATCCGTTCTTTGGCTAATCAAGATTATTAGCCTCCTCTTTTTTTTTGTAAAAAGAAGAACACTCTATTCATCAAGAGTGTTTGTATTACTTTTATCATTTTTGGTTCAAATAATAAAAGCTTTTTTTTGAAATTTTGCTTCATCTTCATTGTTCCACTGTAGATGAATCTAATTTCTTAGCTGCAGTCTTTGACTGTGATTCTTGACTGGCTGTGAATAATAAATTCAGGTTTAGCTGAGTTCTTGGGCAAAACGCGGCTTTGATTTATAATGGAGACGCGGTCCTGGGAAACGCGACTCTGACCTGCTAATTGAGACGCCGTTCAAGCTTACGCGAAGGACGCGACTTTGGTTATGGAAGGACACGGCTCCCTGGTCGCAGCCCTTAACTCTTCCCAAATGCAGAGTTCAGGATGCCGTGAGGACGGAGTTTTATGCTCCTCCAAAACTGATGCATAGATATGAGGACGCGACACTGTCTTAGTGGAGACGCGTCTCTGTGATACCTATGAATGACATAGGCCTTCTCGGTTGTAGACACAAGTCTCGGGACGTAGCTTTTCAATTCTATATGATTTCAATATGCGACCCCCATAGTGGGTCCCTTTTTGCTGAGGGGACGCAGCTCTGAACCGTTTCGAGAGACGCAGTCGCCGTTTTCGAATTCACAAAGGGACGCTAGTTCCTGGACGCGGCTCTCGGGCCTGCGTTTGGTGCAACTTCTCAGGCGTTACATGCAGCTTGTCATAAAGATTTCCTTAGATCTTTAAATGTCAAGTCGACGTTGTCGATTGGGGACTCGCATCATCCGATGTTTCCCGAAGCGGCAGTCCACGCGTCAGCCCTTCATTGGGTTTAGGCATTAATGCTTTTAAATGCCAAATAGGCGCTGGCGGTTGGAGACTTGCGTCTTCGATGCTTCCCGAAGCGACAATCCACGCGTCAGCCCTTTATTGGGCTTTGACATTCGTGCGGGAATTAAGGCTAACGGTTCTGATTAGCGAGCCATTAATTATAGGCATTATGGTTCGCCTATAAATAGGGCTCACCCTCTCCTTTTAGCAGTCCATTACTTAGACTGCTTTTCTTTGAGAGCGAGTGCTCTGAGGGATTCCACCTTCTCCCTTCAAGGACTTTATGTGGGGTTTGCCCCCATAGACGACGATGACCCAGAGCTTTCATGCTTCTGTTTAATCTCTCCAGAAGATTATCACTGTCAAGTGATTTCAAAATCAAAAAGCGCTTCTTTGAGCACCCTTTATGTCCGCGCCTTGATGCAGAAAGTTCAACCCTTAATGGGTGTTTCTGCGGGTATGACTTCCTGGTTTTGCCATGAAATTTTCAGCCCAACTGAGTTTCAGTTTTGATATCTCTTAAAGAGACTCATCTTCTTGACCTTCTCCTGAAGTCTAACTGGTGCATCCATCTTTTGAAAGTTGCGCCATTTAGAAAATTCTGACTCAAAATTCTCTGGACGTGAGTATAATGGACTTTTGCACCTGGACCGCGAGCTTTTCTTATAGAGCTCGCGTCTGAGGCTGTTGACTTAGAAGAGTTTCAACTCAGATTGAAGGTTTCAGGCCTGAATTTAGCAACCCCTGTTTATCAAACAGGGAGATGGCAATTTTCGCGTCTGATTCCCTTCACGTCTCATACTTTAGACGCGGGTGCAAAACTAGGCTGCGTTCGAATCTGTGTGTATCACAACTTTGATCGCGTCTGTCTCTGTCGCAGCAGAATTTTGATTTGCTGCGCGGGTCATCCCTGCATCTGAAGCTTTCAGTAATAGCCGCGTCTGTCACTTAGTTCTTCTGTTGAAGTATCCTAAGCTTCAGATCTTCTAATTTTTGTTTGCTTCTTGCAGGTAAGCTTAATCAACCTTTTTCATATTCGCTGGGCCCCTGGGAGAATATTTCGGCCGGCGAACTTGTTCGATGGTCGACCACTGGAGAAGAAGTCATGGCTCCTGACACCCGCCAAGATCTCTTTGGATTCAATGCACCAGTCATGCTTCTTGGCATGGCATGGTCAGAGTGAGTATGGCGGTGGATATGGTGGTGGGTATGATCTTGGATTCTCCCTTCACTTACCCCAGAAGTGACATCGATGAACACTCCATGCTCATTGGATGACTTTCTGGTGGTGGAGATGTTCACCAATGAAGGATCATACCCCACTTCGGATGGTCCGGTGGAATTAGAAGATTCTGCTGCCTTTCGACCTCAAGAAACACCATTGCTCTTGGTTAATGAGGAGCTTCTTCGATGTTTACGTCATGCATGGTGAAATAATCAGCCTCCAAACGTCATCACAGTGCTCAGCCCATCTTTGGCGCCCTTCCAAACATCTTGTACTTGGAATGGTGAGAAGCTTCAAGAAGTGAGTGCAACCTTTGAAAGAGAGGGACTTCTTTGTACTCCTTTATTGTAACACTCAATCTTATTGTATAAGAGAGTTTTGTAACACTTTCATATGTTGAATATAAATAAAAGTGACATTTTTTTTCTTTCTATTGTCTTGAACTCCTTTTTGTTTTAAGTCAGACGAATAGAAGCAAAGAATCTTTGACTTGTCAAAATTCAAAATTATGATGATAATTTTAATGAGTCAAATTTTGTAGGGAGAGATCCTATTTCAAGAACTCAACAATGCTGTCAGAGGTGTGATATTAACTTGACAAGGGATAATTTTTGTGGACCTGCCACTCTATAAAGGAAAGTAACAGGTGAAACTTGTACCCCCAGGGAAGATGAGCCTTTATCAGAGGTTTAGGATTAACTTGATTAAGATCAGCTGGGGAGTTAATGAAAACACTGTTAACGGTGTAATGTTAACCTAACAATGTTTTTAGGTAGACTTGTTGTTCTGTTGGGGAGAATAACAAGTGAGACTAGATTCGCGGGGATCTAGGAAAGTTTTTACCGTTAGAGGTGTGATATTAACTTAACGGGTTGAATGTAGTCTTGTCAGAAGTGTGATGTTAACTTGACAAGAATGTGAGTCAGAGGTGTGATATTAACTTGACTCAAAAGCCTTTCAGTTTTATTTGGGAAAACTGAAAGTATCATTGTCATAGGTGTGATGTTTAACTTAGTAGCGAGGGTAATGTTAGAGGTGTGATTTTGAACTTGGCATTGGTCATCTCGACTTTGACAAGGAAGTCTGAGGAAAGTCATGGCCTTAAGTGTATTGTTAAACTTAGCAATGACTTGGACGCTAGAGGTGTAGTATTAAACTTAGCATCGTTCATTTCAGCTTCGATATGGAAGTCTGAGGAAAAAATGGCTGTCAGAGGTTTAACATTGAACTTGGCAGCAACTTGATTACCGTTAGAAGTGTAATGTTAACTTAACAGTAATTTATCAGAGGTGTGATATTAACTTGACAAAATTAGTTTGCGATACGAGCAATTTGAGGGCCTGCCATTCTATTGATGAGAATTGGCAAGTAGAATTTAAAAATATCAGAGGTGTAGTTTTAACTTGACAGTAATAGACTTGTGATATGAGCAATTTGAAGACTTGTCATTCTATTGATGAGAATTGACAAGTGAAGTTTGAAGTGCCAGAGGTATATTGTTAACTTGACAAATTTGAAGGCTTACTACTCCATATAGAGTTGACAAATAAGGTTTGTACTCAATAGGGAGTATTGAAAATTTTCATTACCAGAGGTATAGTGTTAACCTAGCAATGATTATATTTTGTAGACTTACCATTCTGTGTATGAGAATTGGTAAGGATTTTGGAGGAGAGGGTGGAACTACATCCACTTAAAATTTTTAGCAAACCCTCAGCTATCAACGGATTTGAGATGCCTTTACCAACTACCGTTTGAGTTGGGCTAGCCATGCTATTCCCCTCAGCATGGTGAGTTGTCGAAGACTTATGTCGGGCTTTGAAGCCAACATTTTCCTCTGTCCTTAGCCGTCGGAGGCGTCGGATGTTAATGAAGATAGGAATATTAGAACCCAAGTTTCTTTCTCCATATTTACATCACGCATCATGGTGCAGCCAGTGCCTGATTAGCTTGTGGTCTAGCGAAGGAAAGAAACTTATTTTTGGTCTGGAGCTTTGATTAGAGGTGTACTTTTAACTTGATCAGAGGAGGAGTACTATCAAGGATGGTACTTCTTCAGAAATCTGCCATTGATCGGCATCATGAGTGTATCGCCATTTGAGGTTATGAGGCGATATGATCCATTTGAGTAGACTGACTCTACTACAAATGGTCCTTCCCATTTGGGCTGAAATTTTCCTTTTGTCTTATGTGTCATCACCATAGGTCTTCTGACGGCTAAGACAAGGTCACCTTTCTTGAAAGTTCGCACTTTAACTTTCTTGTTGAAGGCTCTGGTAATTCGGGCTTGGTAGAGCTCGATCTGTAGTTGAGCCTGCAGACGTTTATCATCCAAGGCCACCAATTCTTGGAGTCGCTGTCGATGCTTCTCCTCCTTCGTCATCTCCGCTGTCAAGGCGACGCGTAGAGACGAAATTTGGATTTCCAGTGGAAGCACGGCTTCACACCCATATACCAAAGAAAATGGCGTAGCTTTAGTTGGGGTTCGAACAGTTGTGCGATAGGCCCATAAGCATTCACCTAGCTTGTCGTCCCAGTCACGCTGACTTTTCGAGACGAATTTCTTGAGAAGTTTGCCGATGGTTTTGTTGAAAGCTTCTGCGAGACCATTAGCGGCGGGATAGTATGCCGTTGAGGACACACTCTGGATTCTGAACTTAGCGCAGAACCTTTGGAAAGCCTGACTGATGAACTGGGGTCCATTGTCATGGACAATTCGCCGAGGTACCCCAAAACGGTAAATGACATGATGTTAACGAATTTGATCACGTCAGATGACTTCACCTCCTTCAAAGGAATGGCCTCAGCCCATTTGGAGAAATAATCGGTTATGGCCAAAATAAACAGATGTCCTTTTGATGATGGTGGGCTGATAGGGCCAACCACATCCATCCTCCACATCTCAAACGGCCAGGTAGAGGTCGTGGAGTGAAGGTATCCTGGTGCTTGATGGATGAAATCACCATGCACTTGGCAGGCGTGACATCTTTTGGCATAAGTGATGGCGTCAGCAATCATCTTGGGTCAGTAATATCCCAACCTTTGGAGTCGATATGCAAGTTTTGGGCCAGGTTGATGGGCTCCACACATACCGTCATGGGCTTCTTTCAATATCTCCTGTGCCTCTTTTGGTGAAAGGCAGCGAAGCAAGATCCCGTCATGCGATCGACGATACAATGTTCGCGTAATCGCATTATAGTAGAATTTGGGGGCTTTCCTTCGAATGGCAGCCGCTTCTTTGGTGTCTTTAGGCAGGATGTTGTACAAGACATAATCGATGTAAGAAAATCGCCAGTCTCTGGGCTCTGGATCGGTTGACGACTCAAGAGCTTCTTTGTCTTGACAATCTCCTGTTGGCTTCGGGTAGTCCTCAGGGGCAATTCTCGGGCAATACAGGTCGTGACTGTGGACAAATATTTTCTCTACTGCTCCAGCCGAAAGAGCTAAGGAGGCAGCGAGGGACGCTAGTGCATCTACATGCGCATTTTACTTGCGTGGTACATGGTCAATGTAAAAGTTGGTGAACCTCTTGGCCATGTAGACAGTTGCGTTGTAATAGGGTACTAGATCTTCATGTCTGACTTCATACTCCCCGCGAACTTGGCTGACGATGAGCTTAGAGTCACCATATACCTCGAGATGTTTAACGCCAATCTCATCGGCGAGCTGCATTCCAATCAAGAGGGCATTGTATTCTGCTACATTATTGGAACAAGGCTCGGTTAACGAGACAGCTCGAGGAATCACATAGTTCTGTGGGAAGACGAGTACTACTCCTACTCCTGCCACTATATGTCCTTTTGGGCTTGTTCTCGATGCACCGTCAAAGAAGAGTTGCCACACTTGCCTTTCGAAGGATGTCTGAGTCTGGCAGGCTTCAACGACCTCGTCTAGGAGATCCTCGTAAAGTTTGACTGCCCTCGGATCTGGATGCTCAGTTAGGAAATCCGCCACCGCTTGTCCTTTAATGGCCTTTTGTGGTAAAAAAATATATTTCATATTGGGATAGCAATATGGCCCATTTTACCAATCGGCCATTTAACAATGAAGGCTTTGTCATAAGTAACCTCAGGGGGTTGACTTTTGATATGACGTTTATAGTTTGGCCTACCAAATAGTGTCGCATTTTCTGAATAGCAAACACCAATGCCAAACATTCCTTCTCGATCTGGTTGTACCGATGTTCGGCTCCGATCATTGTTCTACTCAAGTAGTAGATTGCTTGCTCTCATCCTTGATCATCATTCTGAGCTAGTAGAGCTCCTAAAGAATGATCCATTGCTCGGACGTATATCAGGAAAGGTTTTCCAGACACCGGAGCTGCAAGGACTGGCGGTTGTGTGAGGTACTGTTTAATTTCCTCAAATGCTTGCTGGCAAGCGCTGTCCCAAATGAACGAAACACCTTTCTTCATTAATTTGGAAAAGGGTTGGCATCTTCTAGAGAGATTTGAGATAAACCTTCGGATGTACGCCAATCGTCCTTGCAATCCCCTGAGCTCCTTGAAGTTTCTCGGAGGTTGCATCTCCTGGATAGCGCGAACCTTTTCTGGGTCCAAATGAATCCCCGTAGAGGTCACTACAAACCCTAAGAATTTTCACTGGCAACCCCCAGGAAGGACTTGGTGGGGTTCATCTTCAATGATGGGCCCGCATGATGTCGAAGACAACCTTTAGATCAGTTATATGATCACCTTTAGCGCGGCTTTTTACTGCGATGTCGTCAACATAGCATTCCACCGTTTTGCGCATGTGTTTGTGGAAAATGGCATTCATGGGCCTTTGATATGTTGCCCCTTCATTCTTCAGTCCGAAGGGCATGACGGTGTAGCAGTATACCCCCAGTGGTGTCCTGAAAGAGGTATGTTTTTCGTCGTCAGGATACATTTTGATTTGATTATATCCTGAAAATCCATCCATGAAGGACATTCGCTCGAATCCATATGTATTGTCAATCATGACATCTGTGATTGGCAGTGGGAATTCATCCTTGGGACAGGCCTCGTTTAGATCACGAAAATCAATGCAGATTCGGATCTTTCTGTTCTTTTTAGCAACGGGGACGATGTTGGCTACCCAATCAGGATGTTGTTCTTCCCTGATGAAGCCAGAGTTTATAAGCTTTCTGACTTCTGATTGAATTGCCTCCATTATTTCTGGACGGAACCGTCGCTGTTGTTGTTTGACAGGCTTTACGTCCGTATTAATGAGGCGATGCATAGCCACTTGAGGATCAAGTCCAGGCATGTCCTCATAACTCCAGGCGAAGACGTCTATATATTCTTATACAAGAGATATTAGACCCTTTTCTCTGAAGGTGACAGGCCTTCGCTTATGAAGATGGGCTTAGGATTAGTCTCATCTCCTAGATTGATCTGAACAACCTTATCTTCTGTTGGTGGCTCGCATTGTTCAAAGCGAGTATCCCAAAGATTGTTCAAGTGTTAGATCTAAGGATTTGCATCGGATTGGATCATTTCTACATCTCCGTCTTCCAAGTGGCTTGTTGAAACCATATTCACTGAAAGTTCTCTGAAGATGTTGCCGACACTAACATCTGACTCCCACGATGACGTGCCCGATGAGTAATCATAGCATAATGACTCTTCAGACTCAGAAGCTGATGGGATCAGAGTTGACACATAGCCCAACCCCTGCGAGTCCGATGATAATAATCAGGGGTTTCCCTTTTGGTACAAAAGATCGGAGTAGTGTTCTCCTTCCTTTGCCGAAAATTAACCCTGGACCATTCGTCAGATCATATCCCATGCTTCCCATCATTCTGAGTAGCTTCGGCTCATAATGACCGAACTGAGGGGATTCCTCCTCGCCTTCTGATTCTTTATAGGTCATTGGTTCGGATTCAATTCGTCCGAAAAGAATTGGTCTTTGACCTTTCCGTCTCGCTGGAACCATGAATATGGATTCTTGCACATTACCAGCATCTCGGTGCGTTTTGAAGGACGACTTCACTGGTACATGCAATGATGTCAAAGCATCCATTGCCGACCAGAGATCATCATCCACCTCGGTACTAGTGTCCGACGGCACTGAATCGAAGCGAATATAGAGAAATACGCCAAATCTAATTCTTCATTAATATACCATCCGCCTACATCATCGGTGGTATTATCAACATCGAGCTTATTAATGCCCGTTACAAGTGGATCTAGTTCCCACATGCACTCTTCTTTTTCCGACTCGGTGTCGGCTTCATTACCAGAGTCGGGCTCCTCTGGTTGCGGGATTTCATCTGTTTCCACAGAGTCCTGATACAGGAGAGAATCTGTGAAATAATTCTCCACTCCCTTGAACGGATGCCTTTCGGCAATCAACGTTCGTACTTTTCCACTCCCGTCGATGTATTTCATGACTTGGTGGAGAGTAGAGGGAACGATAGAATTACGATGAATCCATGGTCGTCCCAGTAGCAGATTGTAGGAAGTGTCGGCATCGATGACGTAGCATGTCACCTCTGACCTTAGGTCCCCGATCTGGCATTGAGCTTGACCTTCCCCATTGGACGGGTACTATTGGCATTGAACCCATAAATAGTAGTCTGGGTGGCGCTCAAACGATGAGTGGGAATCCCTAGATGTTGCATGACCGACGAGGCATAATGCTCAATGCGGACCCGGGGTCTACCTGAATGCGGTTCACCTCAGATGATCCAATATACCCTGCGAAGTAAAGGGGTCGATCATGTTTCTCTTTGACTTGCATATCATCTGCCGTGAAGGTGATGCAGGGAACACTTTGGGAGGTATGGAGGCAATCCTCTACATCTTCCTCCTTTGGTCCGATTGGTACCTGAGTCATGAAAGCCTCAGCATTAGCGAGGGCCTCTTGTAGAGCTTCTCTGGTTGACTTCGATAGCCTGAGGAGCTCATAAAGAGTAATTCGGGCCGGGATATTGGCCAGTTAAGTCAGGACATCGAAGCAGTAAGGCGCTGCGGATCCTTCCGCGATGTCTTTTGAGAGGACTCTGGAGAACCGAAACCCTTTTTGTTTCTCCACGGGTGGTTTCGCGGAAGGCTTGGCTGACTCTGCGGCGGGTTTTGGAGGGGTTACCGCCATTTCGTCATACTTTTTCAAATATGACTGACCTGAATGGGTTTCCGCCACAAGTTGGTTGGGTTCTGTGGCCAGAGCTAACGTTTCCTCGTCTAAATCGGTCAGTGAGGGAACATCAGTCTCCGCTTCCCAAGAAGAGGCACATACCACATTACAGGATGAAGCTTTAGCTTTGTCTTTGGACTTTCTGCTTGTCACAGTAGTCCATTGCTGGCCATCCACAAGGTTGGGATGAACCCACATGACTTCTCCCCGAGATGTGAAAACGGGTACCAGACCCTTCTCTTGCTGTTGGTGAGGGTCTGTGTTGACCATTCTCAGCTCTCCTCTTGGGACAGGGACTACTCCACAGGGTGCTAGAGGTTGTCTTCCAAACTGGAGAAATGACGTCATATTGGCCGTCACCTTCTTCTACTCTGGACGGAGTTTTAATACCTCCACGTCAATCAGGGCCTGAAGGATGTCCTTGAAGACATAGTAGCTCTTGGTGGGGTGTCCCAACATCCTGTGATACATGCAATAGTTGGGATTATCAGTTTTACCGACTTCTTCAGGGCGCCTAGCTTCAGGAAGCTTCAGTCTGTTGCTCTTGTTGAGTAATTTGAAGAGCGAGTCGACATGTTCATCCTTGAAGGAATACTGCTTGCTGGCGCGTAGTTGGCTTGAAGAGCCACTTCCCTTAACCGGTTGAGGTTTGACGGGAGATTTGGTCCCTGTCGCCAAGTTATCCTTCCTTTTCGCTTGGAGGGGTGTGTCTGGCGCACGCCTTGTTGACCTCTCAGGTCGGGGTTTGTTTTCCTCTGCCCTGACCCGGGCGATAATTTCTTCAGCCTGTTCACCGTGTTGGATCAGCTGCTTCCAGGTGCGGCTTTCGGCGACTCCTATTTGGGCGAGGAGTGAGGTTTGTAGATTATGGCGGCATGTTTCCACCAGGGTGCCCTGGGTCATACCGTTCGGACATCGGAGTGCTACGTTCTGAAATCTTTCTACGAAAGACTTAATAGACTCTCCCTTTCGCTGCTTGGTGGCTAAAAGGGTAGGCATGTTGACCTCCGAGTCATCTTCAAAGAAGCGCGTTAGGAAGAGCTTCTCCAAATCACCCCAATTCTTAATGGAGCCTTCTGGGAGCTTTATGAACCATTCAAAGGCAAGCCCTTTTAGGGTGCCGATGAACAAGCGTGCCAGAATGGCATCATTATCTACCACATTCCCTGTTTGGGATTTAAAGTAGTAGATATGCTAGTTCGGTGAACCTTTCCCATCGAATGCTTGGAGGGTCAGAGCCTTGAACTTGGGAGGGTATGGAACAAGGTCCCACTCGGTCGGATATGGTCGGACCACCCCTGCTTCTTGCAAGCCTTTTCAGTTGGTAAGGGCCTCCAAACGTTGCTCTAATTGATTCATTCTTCTAGAATGAATCTTTTTCTGGTCTCGGTCGTCTTTTACTTGTGACGAGGATTTGGACGAACCAGAGGTAGGCTGCTCTTTCTCCTCTATGCGTACGGAAGATGAGATTTCTCCCTCTTTTCGTTTGCCTTTAGACTTTTTAGAGGAGGTTTTGTCGGTTGACTTCCTCTTGTCTTCAAGCAACTGTGCTAGCATCTGCTTGAGGGAATCGATAGATTCTTGTTAAGCACGAATCATCTCTAATTGTTCCCTCTGGACCTGGGCTTGCTGCTCCAAGTGCCTGGCGGTCTCCTCAGGAGTGCTGGTCATGTATATAAAGGCCTCTTTCTCTATAGAAGAGTTTGAAGCCTGTGACTCTGCAATAGCGGAATGCGAGTCATTCACCTCAATGCCCAGGGCTAGAGCATTGTAGTCAATCGGGGGGATTGCCCCGGTCCGACTGCGAGTGTGTCGGTACACTCCTTCCGGTTCTGTATCAGACTCATCATCGGAACTGATTGCAGGTTGTTTTCCCCTGCTCCTGCTCGCCATGTTTGCAGTGAGCTCGGGATATTCAGTGTCAGAGAAGACCCTCCTCCTGTGGGAACGACTCCTTTTAGCTGATCGGGGAATCAGGGTCAGCTGTCTAACTAGAGACTGCTGGTTTGCACCTGAACTGCAACGACACTCAGAGAGCATCGTGATAAGCCGCTCGCAGCAACATGACGAAGTGATTCGATTAGCACTTCTTTTCTTTGTCAAATAATCCATTAGATCCATGGGAGGAGGATCAAAGAGATTAGCCTCGTAATGCCGAGGGCGGGATGTATCCTTGCTCTGTACAGCTAGGACGCGGGGTTCAGAGACGCGGTTCTCGCGTCGTGGCTTCAGGACGCACGTCTGGCGTCTCTGCTGAGAAGAGACGCGGCTATCGCGTTGCTAATTATTGCGTCGGGGCAGAGACGCTTGAGAGATGCAGTGCTGCTGGGCCCCACGCCTAGAGGCGTGTGCCTCTTGTACTCGACAAGGCGTGTGAGTTTCGCCTTGGTGTCTGGGGAGTGGGGCTTCAGAGGAGCCAACTTGGTGAACCTCACGTTTGGGCTGCCAAACGCGAATTTCGCGTGCTGAATGTGGTGCGACAGAGACGCTGGTTTGAACCTTGCGTCCTACCTCAGTTGGACGATTAGTTGTTCCAACTTGCAGTTGACGCGCACGCCTCCTCTGTCGGCGCTCAGCGTTCCGGTTACGTCGTGGGGGTGAGAGAAACCAACTGCGGCCTGGTGCTGAGCAAGATGATGGATTGGCTGGACACTAGAGAACTTGACCACGCGGGTCTCCTGAGAGACGTTGGCGCGGGTGTCACGCATGGCGTGATTGGCCACAACATCCCTCACAGCAGCTGCCTCTGAGAGAGGCTCAGAGCGGATTTCGGGGTAAGTCCCCGTAGAGACCCTGTGGTAGGCGCGGGCCTTTGGGCTCTTGGAGCCGGAAGAGAGGAACTCTTCATACTTTGCCTGGTCGAATTCTACGACGAGCGATTCGACCATTTTTCCCTTGTAGAGGACGTCACCTTGCGCCACAACTTGTTATTCTCCCGAGCGGAGTCGCCATCTCTTGTTTGGTACGGAGTAGAAAAATTCGCGTAAAGTTTCCTTGGATCAATTGAAAAGTTACAACAAACTTATACTCTGACTACAAGGGAGGGAAGATGTTGAGTCTTGAATCTCCCATTTGTTTAGTGCTGGGTTCTTCAGGTGGCGATGGAAAGTGAATCTTGTTTTCCGTTGACTGGGTGAACGTCGAGAACTTTTGGGGATCTTCTCTCCGAATGGTGGACGGAGTAACACAGCTCTATCGACCAGAAATCTCAAAGAGATTACAGGCAAAGATTAACTTGTACGCAGCAAGTTACTTGAAGAGTTGGATTCTCTTTCCTTCTCTGTGGAAGCTCTCAAGTCAAACTCTTCTCCTTAATTTCTCTGATCTCCAATTGACAGACTGACTCTCCATAGCAACTGGGCTATTTATAGAGGTTTCAGGGGTGAACGTGCCCCCTAAAAACGCTCCACAATGGGGGTTAACTTCCTTATTATGTGGGTGGTGATTGACCCCATAACGAGGGAAGTTATAACTGAGACGCGGGTTTCGACCCTCGCGTCTTGGCGCTGCAATGCTGCTGAGACACGGGTTTTAACCCTCGCGCCTTGGTGCCGCAGTGCTGCTGAGACGCGGGTTTCGAATCTCGCGCCTTGGTGCCGTAGTGATGTTGAGACGCGGGTTTCGACCCACGCGCCTTGGTGCTGCAGCGCTGGTGAGACGCGGGTTTCGACCCTCGCGCCTTGGTGCCGCAGTGCTGCTGAGACGTGGGTTTCGACCCTCGCGCCTTGATGCTGCAGTGTTGGTGAGACGCAGGTTTCGACCCTCGCGCCTTGGTGCTGCAGCACTGGCTATTTAGCCCTGCGTCTGGAGTTTAGGACTCTGCTTTTGACGACTTGTCTTTAATGATTTTTTAGACAGCCTACATCATGTTTTACCTTTCAATCGGTTTTGTTTACCTTTGGTATCTTACTTCCACTCTTTATGATTGAAAAATGATATCTTAGTTTTCATTTGATTTCCTATGTTCCTAATGAAAATTATTTTCAATTGGTATATGGTTCATTTTCAATATTGGTATCAAGAACTTAAATTGATAGTATTCTCTATTTGATATCTCTATTGCAAAATGATTTTAGTGTTTAACTAAAAAGATTAGTTTATATTTTTTCTTTGGTATCAAAAGTATAAAATATTTTCAATTGGTACTAATTTTTACAATTGGTATCAAGATTACCTATATGTTTATATCTTTCAATTGATATTAAAATTTCTGTTAGTTTCTTCAAAATGTTTTGTTTATTTTCAATTAGTATCATAAATTGGTATCATGATGTTTCGATGTATACCTTCATACTAAATTGATATATTTTTCAATTGGTATCATAATATTTTGATTTGTATTGCTTATATGCAAGAGAAGCTTAACATCTTCTCTATATATAGATTCGTGTTGAGTGTATGCCATATTGAAGTGATCGACCTTTCTTTGGTATGTAGTACACGTGTGTAGTAGGAGCTTCATATCTCTTTTTATATATTGCATATGATGCTTTATGTGGTTAGTGTTTAGTCATCTCTTTTCATATAAATGCATGTATGCAGGGAGAGTTAACTTCACGTCTCTCCTCTTCATGAATGTATATAGCATATATACCTTTATTGTTTTAATTTATGCAAAAAGGGAGAAAAATATTGTTTATGCCCTTTATTGTTTGCACCCCTTTGTTGATGAATTGACAAAAAGGGGAAGAGATATTTTGGAGTTTTATATATGCATGTTTGTTTATGCATGTTTGTTTAAATTTGTTATCTTTTACCATTGGTATCAAAAGCATCTTTTATTGGTATTGGTATTAAGAGCATCTTTTGATGTTTTGTTGGTATGAAGAGTTTTTGTTGGTATTAAGAGCAACATTATTTTAAGAACATGTTTATTTTAAAATTGGTATCAAGAGCATGTTTATTTCATTGGTATAAAAGATCATGTTTGCTTCATTTCCTTGTTTAATATCATGTTTATGCATATTTATGTTGAGCATTCATTGAATATCTTATTATTTATTGCTATGCATGAGTTAAGGGGGAGCTTCTTTGAAGTTTAACTTTAATCCATGCATATATAACTCCATGAGTTTTGTCATCATCAAAAAGGGGTAGATTGTTGGCCCAGAGGCCTTCACTCTAGTTTTGATGATGATTAACTCATGTAGTTATAGTTTACTAATAATCTTGTGATATTTAGTTTCAGATATTTGATTAAGATATTAGTAGGTAATTAGCTTCAACAAAGATTTTTTAAAGCTTTCACATGGTGATTCAAGAGCTCGAGCGTCAAGTTCACGTCTAGCACTCGGTTAGAGTCAAGCTCGGTGGATCACGTTTGGATCGAGTCGACTTGGAGATGGAGTTCTATAAAAAGACATCGATTTGTTGTAGTATAGTTTGTTTAGATCTCATTGTAAAGATTAGATAGTGTTGATATGCTCAAGTTCACAACACACACATATTTTCAGTTTAAAGTTTCATGTTTTGATTTTGGTTTTCAGTGTAACCGATCTTGGTTTTCATGAATAGATAGAATCAAAACAAGTTTACATGGTTTAATGTATACTAGATTTGATCTATATACATATACTTAGAAAAACTTATTTTGATAAGTCTATTCATGTGTTTGGAGTTTTGTATTTAAACAAAACTTATTTTTGATTTAATGTCAAAAATATAGATATAATATCTTTCATGTATATTGGATTCTATCCATATACAACATGCTTTAAAGTTGTTTAAATATCATGTTTTTGTATTTACATGTATTTTGAAAAAATAGGATTTTCATTTTAAAAATCTAAGTTTTGTAAAATACGGATTTTGGTTTAAGGCAAATTTTCAAGAACACAAAAATGGTTCAAATTGTTTGAAATATGTGTTGAATTTTTATCACACATATTTGTATTTCAAAGATCTTATAAGACCATCTCCAACCCAACGCTCCATTTTGGAGCGTACTTTCGCTCCAAAATGGAGCGTTCACTAAAACTCTCTCCAACCCATCACTCCATTTTCCACTCCAAATGGAATATTCCCTACATATTTTATTATTTTTATTTTTATTATTGTATCAAATTTTATTATCAACATATTATGTGATAATTTAAGTAAATTGGGTTATATTATTAAAATAGTTTAAAATGTATTAAACTTTTTAATAATATTATATAATATTTAATATTTAACTTTAATAATCAATTAATATTTTTATTTATGAAATTAAGAAATTACTTTTTAATTCTACTATATTCAATTAACAACTATGAAAATTTTAATAATATATTTAATTTTAAATTAATAGAACTATTTTTCATTAATTTATATAAAACAATATAAACACTAGACAATTGTACGAACGAGGTGAATCATAAATACAAAAGGAATTTATTTTACACTACGATTTTGCTAATGCACGACAAATTACAAATTTAAGCATAAAACAATTATTAACAATGAACAATACAGTCCAAACTTAAAATATAAAATAACATAATATTACAATATACTAGTCATCTGAATTTGTAAAATTCTCCCACAAATGCTCTATCAATGCATTACGAAGTTCAAAATGAGCATCTTTGTTCTTGATTTGTCTGTGTCGGGCAAGAAATTGTTCGATCTGGAAACTTTCGTCTGTCACCCGTTCAACTTGCGGATCTGGAGCTTCCACTGCATCCATAATTGGTGCAGTCAAATCACGTTCATCTTCAATTATCATATTATGCAAGATAATACATGTTGTCATTATATCATGAAGCACTTCTTTTCTCCAAAAACGTGCTGGTCCTGCAATAATAGCGAAACGTGATTGCAAAACTCCAAATGCACGCTCTACATCCTTTCGGCATGACTCATGGCTCGTTGCAAAGAACTTTCTTTTTCGACCACGCGGCTCATGAATTGTTTGAACAATAGTGGCCCATTTTGGATATATAGCATCAGCCAAATAATAACCCATATTATATCCTTTCCTTGAATAACATAATTAGCAGGATGAGCAGTACCTTGAGTAAGATTGAAAAGCAAATGAGATGATTCTAACACATTAATATCATTATTTGCACCTGGTATACCAAAATATGCATGCCATATCCAGAGATCATAATCAGCTACTGCTTCTAGAATAATAGTTGGTGACCTTGAGCGTCCGCTATACTGTCCAGCCCAAGCTGTCGGGCAGTTTTTTCACTTCCAATGCATACAATCCAAACTACCAAGCATTCCAGGAAATCCACGTTGCTGACCAATATGAAGTAGCCTTGAAATATCGTTTGCGTTTGGTGATCTAAGATATTGCTCTGCAAAAATCTCAACAACAGCACGACAAAACCTTTTTAAACTTTCAATCGCAGTTGACTCACCAATTTTAACATACTCATCGGTAGCATCTGCTGGGAGTCCATATGCTAATATCCGAAACACGGCAGTTGTTTTTTGCAGTGTTGATAATCCAGCTTGTAATAATTGTTAATTTTAAATTAGTAAATTTGACAATTTATAACTAAATAAAAAAATATTAAATGAATATAAAATGCAATCTTAAAATTAAAAACTTAATAAGATATATTGAATTAAACAAAGCAAAAATTATAAATTTTAAAAACTTAAAAAAATAAAATAAAAAAATTAATAAATAACAGAAATATACAAAATAAAATTTAAATTAAGCTTGCATTTTATATAAAACCAAAAACTAAACTTAAAAATCTAAACTTAAAAACTATAAATAATTTAAAATCTAAACTAAACAAAAAAATCTAAACTTAAAAACTAAAAACTATAAACAAACTAAACTAAAAAAAACAAAAAAAAGCATTAAAAAATTAAAAAAAATGGCACCCGGCAAAATGCCGGGTGCTACAGTACCACGCCAAATCTGGCGTGGTACTGTAGCACCCGGCATTTTGCCGGGTGCTTTTTGGCGCCGGTTGGAGCCGGCGCCAGCCCAACCCACGCCAAAAATAGCGTGGGTTGGAGATGCTCTAAGAACATATTTTTGTGGAATTTATATGTATTTTATGGGATTTTTAGTAGCCAAAGAGACAAGTTTTTAATTCTTATAAATGTTGACCAGGCTGTCTGCCAGTCGATCGAACCGGTCGACCGAGGCAGAAGTCGGTCGACCGGACCGGTCGACCGACGTGCACAGGACGTGCACGCAGTCAGGGCTGGTGGGCTGGTCGACCGGGCGGTCGACCGTCCAGAGAGCTCTGCTCTCTGGAAATGGCCCCGGTCAACCGAGCCGGTCGACCGGCAGAGAGCTCTGCTCTCTGTATCCAGTCTCGGTCGACCGGGCCGGTCGACCGGAGGCACAAGAGTCAGAAATCTGACCGTTGGGGCCGGTCGACCGGGCGGTCGACCGGAAGGGCAATTCTGCCCTTTCCAGCTGCCAACGGGCAGATTTGAATTGGGGTTATAAATGTCCCCCATTTGAGTTTGTTTTCAACAAGTTTTTCCAAGAGCAAAATTCTCATTCTTTCTAATGTTTATTACAAGTTTCCAAAAAAATTTATCTTTATTTGTTTTAAAGGGTTGGAAAAATCAGAAAAGGAGAAGTCTTTGAGATTGATTTTTTATCTTCATTTTCATTATATTTTAGAAGTTTTCCCAAGAGTTTTTCTTTATGTTTTTTATTTTCAAACTCTTTATTTCTCACACTTGAGCTATCATATCTATTCTATCTATTAGGATCTTATTTAGTGAGAAAAGATTTGTTTGTGGTCTTTGTGATCACTTGTGTTGTAAACCTCATTTCCTTATTGTTGGTATCCCTCTTGTGTAGAGGTGATTGTGGAGGTTGAATTGGAATCCCTCTAAGTGTAGAGGTGATTGTGGTTGTGTGGCCTTGAGCCTAATCCCTCTAGTGAGCGGTGGATTGTTATTTGGCTAAGTGCCTATCTCTCATTTGTGAGGTTGATATTGTGTTAGTTTGTGTATTGCCTCTAGTGAGAGGTTGTATTGGTTGAGAGAGGAGTTGTGTACTCCCGGTTTGTATTTACCTAAATCCTCAGTGGAGCTTCCCTGTGTGGGAAGTCCTGTGTGGACGAGTTAGTGAAAATCCTTCTGTGTGAAGGCGGGGACGTAGAGCTGTGTGCTCGAACCTCGAAACATATCTCGGTATTTGTGTTTGATCCACTTTCTCTAACTCTCTCTCTTACATTGTGCATTTCATTTTATTATCATATCATATATACATGCTTGGTTTAATTGTGTGCCCATACTTGTGTTTAACCAAGAGAGCTTCATATAGCACCTCAAGTCTTATTTAGAGGAATTTAGAGGATATAGTTCAGAGACTTTCACCGGGAATTCGGTTACGCTCTTTGGTGACACTAAGTGTGTTGCATTTAGTTTTTAATTCCGCATTATTTGTCATAGATTAGCCTTACACCTTCACCCCCCTCTAGGTATGCTTTCAATTCTGTATGAAATAAATTATTAGATTTAACAATTGGTATCATAGCTTTCTCTTTATCGGATCATCGGGATATAAAGTAAAAAACTTTTGATCTCGATTTATAAAAATTATGAGTCTTTGTATTTAATTCAATAAAGATTTTTTTTTTTTTTTGTGTCTCCAATAATTGAATTAAACTGGAGATGCTTAAATTGAATTCATGTATATATTTTTATGATTTAAATCTGTGTTATTATTTTTGATTCTGTTAAAAAAAAAAAAAAAACTTCAATGCACGCGTGCAGACCGCGCGCGTGCGGCCCAGGCCTGCATTGGCGCATAAGGATGCAGGGGACCTTTCTTTGATTGTTGCATGCAATTTTATTGTTTTGATTAGGATTTAATAATCAAGTTTGATTATTAATCCTGCAGGTCTGGCATCAAAAGCCCAAAAAAAATAATAATAATAACAACAAATGCGGTTCATGATGCAGGTTGCGCATGCAGGCTGTATGCAGCGAATGCATGCGCCTGCATGTAGGCGGGTCCTGCCTGGGCCCGCAACCGTCTGCTGGCGAGCGCGCCCCACCGGTCATCACAGGCCGGCGACGGTCAGTGGCAAAGCACACCCACATAAAAAAAAAAAAAAAAGTTAATTATTTTTGAGTTTTCTTAATTAAGTAAGATTATGAGATTAATTAAAATTAGCAAATTTAGAGATAAAAGTTTTATTCTAATAAAGAAAGCTGATTCTCATTAAACTCATATATTAAATTCAATTGGGATTGTTGAGTTTGATTTGGATTATAGGATTGAGATAGAATTCTAAATTATTAAAGAATTTTGGGTAGAATTTTACTCAAATAAATAAACTTAATCCAAATTAATCTCACGTAAAGCTAATCGGGTTTTATTCAGTTTATTAAACCCGAACCATTAAAAAGAAAACTCATAACTTAACTATTGCGGGTGAGGTCTGGATCACACCCGATAAGCACGGCACATTTTGCCAATGAAACTTCAATTAGCCGTTACGGGCTCATCCCACTTCTGTTTTGCGCATGTAAATAGCCGTTTCGAAGCTCTTGACGAGCACTACAGTATTACAGGAACTATACATGACAAAATAATAGTTACTTGACATCAAGAAGGTATTGAAGTGTTTGTTTATCATGGTAATATGTATTTACATGCTTCCACTTTATCATCTATATTATAATGCTTATATTGTCTAGCATGATAAATATTGATGTTTACTACAGTAGATAACACACAGATAAAGATATATACATATTCAATCTAAAGAATTTATAAAAGAGCTTATTTAATTGTGTATGTAGTTCATGCGGATAATAGTCGGCCCAAAGGAAGACTATTGTTTGGCCGAATTATATGCGGCGTCGAATACTTGATGTGGATAATGCAAGTGGGAGAACCTTGGTGTGTAGTAATCGGCCCAAAGGAAGGTTGTCACACTATAGGCTCATATTGCATTACCATCATCAACTAGTCCGATGGCGGAAAAAGAATCTAGATGCGAAGATTTGTGTGGCCCATGCGTGTGGCAATCGGCCCAAAGGAAGGTTGTCATTATGACCGGGTCATCACATATATTATATGGTCAATATAGATTACTTGAACTTTGGAATCAATCCTATACAGTGACTGTCGGCCCAAAGGAAGATTGTTCTCTTATATAGGATCTAAACTTTAGGGTACTTATATTGGGTCAGTACAGTGTTGACATATAAAGACACAGCTTGTTCTGAAAGTTTGGCTGGTAGCTTTATCGGTTAAACTGGTTGCATTTTCTAAAATTCATTTTTTTATGACTATTACAATAGAATTTTATTAAATGCAATGTTTATGTGAAATTGATGAGAAATTGTTCATTAATGTAATTTAAATTGAATGGTACAAATTTTCAGAGGTGGTAAGACCACGTAAAAGATCGTTTTTGGATTCATGGACCTAAACTACACCTTAAAAACTGATGGACCCCTACTATCACTAACAAAAGTTCAGTTAAAAAAAAAGGTCAATTATGATAAGTGGGAGAGGTCTTACAGAATGTGTCTAATGGTCATAAAGCACACTATTCTTATAACTATTAGGGGTTCTATGCCTGATAAAGTTAGTGCTAAGAGTTTTTCAGCTGAAGTAGCCAACCGGTTTATTAAATCGGATAAAGTTGAGACCAACACGCATCTTAGCAAGCTGATAAATATGCCCTATAACGGCAAAGAAAATATAAGGGAGCACATTATGAAAATGTCCAATCTTGTTTTTAAAGTAAAGGCACTTAAATGGAACTCTCTGAGGAGATTCTAGTGCACTTCATTCTAATCTCTTTTTCTTATAAAGTATAACCCTTTTCAAGATTTTTTTATAATGCTCAAAGGAAAAGTTGAGTCTCACTGAGCTCATTAGTCACTACGTCTAGAAAGAAAAAAGATTGAAATAAAAAAAAGACTGAAAGTGCTCACTTAGCATTCAGGGTAAATTTCTAATAAGAAAAGAAAAAGTGAAATTAAAGGGAAGAATATAAACACCACTACAATAGCTGAACCTAAGTGGCAAAAGTGCAGAAAAAGTGGCCTAAGGTCATTTCTTCTGTAAAAAAGTAAGCCATCTCAAGTAGGAATGCGTAAAGTATCAGAAATGGCTATTTAGCGGGTATATCTCATATTTATGTTTGTTCTGAAATTAATTTAGTTTTAGTGTCACCCCATACATGGTGGATACATAATTCACAAAAGTGATTCAATGCGGAACTTTAAAACCCAAAGGAGGCGCAACCCAGTGTTGTGCGCGCAATCCAATCACAACAACCAAACAATAGAGAATCCCAAGACCTCCAGCACAAGAACAAACCCAAACAATCACACGAAGAACACACAAATCACAAAGACGAGATTTAACGAGGTTCGGCCTGAATGCCTACGTCCTCGGGGCAATCAACGGAGAGATTTCTATTAGGAAGATGATTACAATGGCTCTAAGTCTCTTTGAATGCAAGAGAACTTAGGGCTAATACTTTTTCGCAGAGATACAAAACCCTAGGATCAACATAGGCTTAAATACCTCATACAGCGATCAGCAGATTTAACCCAGAACCCGACTGTCGGTCGACCGGGACGGTCGACCGACTTCCTTATACCGGTCGACCGTAACGGTCGACCCAAGAAACCCGAGAGTTGGGGTTTGTCAGTCAGGGTTCTCCGGTCGACCGGGGCGGTCGACCCAGAAAACCCGAGACTTGGGGTCTGTCATTCAGGGCACTGCGGTCGACCGGACCGGTCGACCGTTTCAACCTCTGTGCATGTTGTGCACGTCGGTCGACCGGGTCGGTCGACCGACCCTCCTGACTTCTGCTATCTCTGCTATTTTCTGCTGCTGTCCCTTTGCCTTTCATCGTCGACTTCCTTGGCGATCTTCGACGGCACTTGGCACTCTTCTACAGCTGCTTGGCATGGCATCTCCTTTAATATCATCTCTCCTCCAACAATTCTCCACCTCGGTGAAGATTTCCAAATCTGAGCCGAATTCCGACTCGATAGCGGCTGCACCAACTTGGTTGCCTACGTACCCCTGCCCAAGGGATCAAGCCGTCCATAGTTCATCCAAATGAGCTTCAGCAAGCTCACTTCACCTGAAGGACATGGAGCAAGCCTTTGCAGTGTGCAAACTTCACCCCCGACACCACCTTTGTTAGCATATCGGCCGGATTCTCCGAAGTGTGAATCTTCAACAAGTCAATGTCACCTTCCTCTAGAATCTCCCGTACAAAGTGATACCTGACATCAATATGCTTCATCCTTGCATGATAGACCTGGTTCCTTGCCAAGTAGATGGCACTCATGCTGTCACAGTTTATCTTCAATATATCCTGTTCCACGCCCAGATCATCAAGCAACCCCTGAAGCCAGATTGCCTCCTTCATGGCTTCTGTCATAGCCATATATTCAGCCTCTGTGGTCGACAACGCAACGGTAGACTGAAGTGTGGAGCGCCAACTCACCGGTGCCTGTGAGAATGTGAAGACATATCCCGTCGTCGACCGGTGTTTGTCAAGGTCACCTGCATAGTCTGAGTCCACATAACCTGTGCACTCCTGCTTTCCGGTGTTATCCTTCTCGAATACTAGGCCTACATCAACTGTTCCCTTGATGTACCTCAGAATCCATCTCACAGCTTCCCAATGACCCTGTCCAGGATCATGCATGTATCGACTCACCATGGAGACTGCCTGTGAAATATCTGGCCGCGTACACACCATCGCATACATCAAGCTACCCACAGCATTGGCATATGGAACATGAGACATATACTCACGCTCCTGAACACTCCTTGGAGACATCTTCGCTGACAATTTGAAATGCGGCGCCATAGGTGTACTAACAGACATGGTATTCTTGCTGATATTAAACTTCTGCAGTACCTTCTCCAAATAGCCCTTCTGTGTCAAACTTATGCTGCCAGCTTTCCTGTCTCTAGTGATCTCCATGCCCAATACTTTCCGTGCTTCCCCCAGGTCCTTCATCTCAAACTCTGACGACAGCATCTTCTTCAGAGAATCAATAGCAGATCTTGACCTAGAGGCAATCAACATATCATCTACATAAAGAAGTAGATAGATATATTCACCTGATGGTAACTTGTTGTAGTACACGCATGGGTCGAAATGGCTCTGTGTGTACTTCTTCTTCCTGATGAAGCTATCAAATCGCTTGTACCACTGTCTAGGAGACTGCTTCAAACCGTACAGCGATTTCTGTAGCTTGCATACTAACTCTTCCTTCCCTGCAGCTTTGTAACCTGTGGGCTGTGTCATATAGATCTCCTCCTCAAGATCGCCGTGGAGAAAGGCAGTCTTCACATCAAGTTGGTCAAGTTCCAACTCATTCTGCGCCACCAAAGCCAATAGAATCCGAATAGACGAGTGTTTAACTACCGGGGAGAACACCTCGTTGTAGTCGATTCCTTCTCTCTGAGCGTAGCCTTTAGCCACCAGTCTTGCTTATAGCGCACTGCAACTTCTTGAAGAGATCCTTGCTTCTTAGCAAATACCCACTCACACCCTATGGCCTTCTTCCCCTTGGGCAACTTAGTAAGTTCCCATGTGTTGTTCTTATAAAGAGATTGCATCTCTTCATTTATGGCTTCTTTCCACATCTCTGCTTCCGAACTGATCTCAGCTTCCCTGAAGGTAGATGGAATAGCCTCTTCAACAACTGGAAGTGCATACGCGACGACCATATCAGTGGTGAGCCAACCCGGTCTCCTAGTATTCCTCCGTGGTCTTCCAACTGCAATAGAATCTGGAACATTACCCATGACCTGCTCCTGATCCTCTTCAACATTTTCAGCATTTTCTTCAGCTACTTGATCACCACCCTGTGTCACCTCAGGAATGATCCGAACTGATACTGAATCCTCTAGAGATGGTGGATCTGCATCACTCTTCACCTGCTGCAATAGCTCTTTGGTCTTGCTCGTCTCCACCTGCTTAGAGACCGTAGGCTTCATCAGAGAAGCCTTATCGAATGTGACATCCCTGCTGATTATGAACTTGTTGTCCTTTTGGTCCCAAATCTTGAACCCCTTAGTTCCTCGCTTGAAGCCAACGAACACCTCTTTCTTTGCTCTTGGGTCCAACTTGTCTTCTTTGACATGGTAGTAGGCTGGACATCCGAAAACCCTTAGCATATCATAGTCCTCAGTAGTTCTTCCTGACCAAGCTTCAAGAGGAGTCTTCCCCCCTATTGCAGACGACGGCAACCTGTTCACAAGATGGCATGCATACCCCAAAGCTTCAGCCCAAAACTTCTTTGGCAGTCCTGCATTGGATAGCATACACCGAACCTTCTCTAGCAAAGTCCGGTTCATCCTTTCAGCCACCCCATTTTGTTGCGGAGTCTCCCGTACTGTGAAGTGTCTCTCTATGCCCTCATCAAGGCATAGCTGTAGGAAAGGATCCGATTTGTACTCTCCTCCATTGTCAGAACGGAGGACCTTGACCTTCCTTCCCGTGCTTCTCTCCAGATTAGCCTTCCACTTCACAAACAGCTCTAGGACTTCATCTTTGTGTCGCATAGTGTACACCCAACAGCGCCTAGAATAGTCATCGATGAACGACACAAAATAGTGGTTACCTCCAATTGATGCAGTCTTGGTAGGTCCCCATACATCCGTGTGAACATAGTCAAGAATACCCTCCGTGCAGTGTGAAGCTTTGCCAAACTTCACCTTGGTCTTCTTGCCGATGATGCAATGTTCACATAGATCCAACTTGCAAGTCTCAGCACCCTTCAGCAACCCTTTCTTCACAAGAGTTTGCATTGATTTCTCCCCTGCATGTCCCAGCCTCATGTGCCACAGCCGGGTTGAATCTTCCTTCTGACTGGTAGAAGCTGCCACCTGCCCTGTCACTGTACACCCTTCAAGTAATACAAGTTGTTCCGGCGATCGGCCTTCAACACCACCATCGAGCCCTTTGTCATTTTAAGAACTCCCTCCTTAATAGACACTCCAAGACCCAATGATTCCAAAGCTCCTACAGAGATCAAGTTCCTCTTCAGCTGAGGTACATATCTCACCTCTTTCAGCTCCCTCACCATCCCATCAAACATCCTGATTGGAATAGTGCCAACACCCTCCATGATGCATGGGTGATCGTCGCCCATGACGACCGAACACCCCTCCAACTTCTCAAAACTGGTAAACCAGTCTCGATTAGGGCATACATGATATGTTGCACATGTGTCCAAGATCCACTCGTTCTCCCCCGAGTAGCCTATGATGGGAGTGGTAACTGAAAACGAGAACACTGAAGAATCCGAATCTGATCCATCTGTCTGTGATTTGCTGCTTGCAGTTTTTACCACTTTTGCGAGATTTGCTTCAGATTTTGACTCTTTCTTCTTTCCCTTGAACTTTGGACAGTCTACTTTCCAGTGCCCAATCTCTTTGCAGAATGCGCACTGATTTCTCTTGAGATCCCTGAAGCCCGGCCTGGACTTTGATCTTCCTCTAATCTTCTTTCCTTCCTTGATGAACCTCTACCTCTTACTTCCAATGCCTCTGCCGATGAACTTGTCTGAGAAGGATGTCTTTCATTCTTCCTTGTTTCATAACTCATCAATGAAGATGACACCTCATCATAATCCAAGCTCTGCCTTCCATTAATGAAGGTCAGTGTGAATGTCTCGTACTCCTCTGCAGGAAGTGAATTCAGAAAGATGACCGCCTTATCTTCCTCTTCTAGCTTGACATCCAAATTCAGCAGATCTGTAAGAAGCTTCGTATATCGGTTGATGTGCTCATTGACTGTGCTCCCCTTCTTCATCCTGAACTGATACAGCTTACTCTTAAGCTACAACCTGAACTCTACACTCTTCTTCAGGTACTTCTTTTCAAGGGTTTCCCACAGTTTCTTCGCTGACGTCTCATGTTGCACAAGGTATTTTATGTCTTGTGACAAGCATGAACGTATCAAGCCACATGCCGATCTGTTCATCTTCGCCCACTCTTCATCAGTGGTAGTGTTCTTCTTCCTCTCCAATAGGAGAGTGTCTTCGAGGTTTGATGCATTCAGCGCATCCATAACCTCACATCTCCACATGCCGAAATTGTTAGTCCCATTAAACTTAACAACTTCAATCCTTGGGTGATTGTTCATTGCCTTAACAGATGCAGTTTCTTCTGCCATTTGAGATTTTCTTGATTCTCTATCTATGCGGACGTAATCACCAACTTGAAATAGATCCCAACACAAATAAAAATCGGATTTTTACCTGTCCCTTGAAACCCTAGATCGAGTTTCTCCCCGGATCTACTTCACCACCGATTCAACGAGCCCTCCTTGAGTCCTTCTGAGATCGACACACGATCTCCACGAACCCAGTTACCTCTGATCTGAGATCGACACACGATCTCCACCGAATCAGATCTCGAGCCCTTCGAATCCTCAGAAATCCCAAGTGCAACCCGGAAGCTCTGATACCACTTGTTGTGCGCGCAATCCAATCACAACAACCAAACAATAGAGAATCCCAAGACCTCCAGCACAAGAACAAACCCAAAACAATCACACGAAGAACACACAAATCACAAAGACGAGATTTAACGAGGTTCGGCCTGAATGCCTACGTCCTCGGGGCAATCAACGGAGAGATTTCTATTAGGAAGATGATTACAATGGCTCTAAGTCTCTTTGAATGCAAGAGAACTTAGGGCTAATACTTTTTCGCAGAGATACAAAACCCTAGGATCAACATAGGCTTAAATACCTCATACAGCGATCAGCAGATTTAACCCAGAACCCGACTGTCGGTCGACCGGGACGGTCGACCGACTTCCTTATACCGGTCGACCGTGACGGTCGACCCAAGAAACCCGAGACTTGGGGTTTGTCAGTCAGGGTTCTCCGGTCGACCGGGGCGGTCGATCCAGAAAACCCGAGACTTGGGGTCTGTCAGTCAGGGCACTGCGGTCGACCGGACCGGTCGACCGTTTCAACCTCTGTGCATGTTGTGCACGTCGGTCGACCGGGTCGGTCGACCGACCCTCCTGACTTCTGCTATCTCTGCTATTTTCTGCTGCTGTCCCTTTGCCTTTCATCGTCGACTTCCTTGGCGATCTTCGACGGCACTTGGCACTCTTCTACAGCTGCTTGGCAAGGCATCTCCTTTAATATCATCTCTCCTCCAACACCCAGCTGAGTGATACGTATACATGGGTGATGGAAATAAAGTTGCAATTAAAGTTATAGGAGTTTGTAGGCTTAGATTATGTTCTGATTTTTTTGTTTTAGATTTGGATGAGACTTTATATATACCGTCTTTTAGGTTGAATCGTATTTCTATTTCATTGTTAGACAGATCTGATTTTACTGTCACTCTTGGTGATGAAATGCTTAGTCTACTTTCCAAATCTAAAATTATTGGTACTAGAATTCTGATTGATAGCTATATAAATTGAAACTTCATGCTTCATATCCTGAATCTTTATATGTGAATAGCTTAGACACTAAGAGAACATTAATTAAAGAAATATTAAGAAGTTTGGTACTAAACAGAGTTCAGGATGTCTTAGATTTAGAGTAAATAGACATTTGTGGTCCATTCCCTACAGCTTCTTAGAATGGTCATGAATATTTCATCACTTTTACAGACAATTACTGTTGTTATGGGTACCTATACTTGTTCCATGAGAAATCTCAATCATTGGACATGTTTAAATCTATAAAGCTGAAGTTAAAAATCAACTAATTAGAAGGATTAAAGTCGTTAAATCTGATCGTGATGCTGAGTACTATGACAAATACGACGGATCGATAGATATCCAGGTCCATTTGCAAATTTCTGAAAAAGTGTGACATTATCGCTTAGCACACCATGTCAGGGACACCTCGTCAGAATGGTGTTATTGAAAGACGAAATTACACACTTTAGGAAACGGTTGGGAGTATGATAATTCACACTACTCTACCAGAGTCATTATAGAATGAAGCATTAAAGACGGTTGTCTACCTCCTCAATATAGTAGCTAAAACCCCATACGAGTTATGGACTGGGAAATCTTCAAGATTAGGCATCTATATGTTTGGGTTGTCCAGCAGAAGCTCGGTCATACATACCATATGAGAAATAACTAGACTCAAGGACAATTATCTGTTTATTCGTAGGGTATTCTTAGAGGTATAAAGGCTTTAAGTTTTATTGTCCTTCCACTAAGAACATAAAGACGAATTGCTAAACTTATTTTTGAGGATATTCAGAACAGTGGGAGTCAACTATATAATAATTTCATATTTAAGGAAGAACATATTATTATACCCATGATAATTGTTCCAAATGATAAAGTAGTTATAACGGCCCCAGCTTCTAATAAGCAAGATTAGGTCCATAACACGTATTTATTCCATAACACGTATTTATTCCCAAATCTTTTCTTCAATTCTAAAATCTAGAAATTTTTGGCAGCATCTCCTCTAAACTTTTAACTTTATCCACATACAAATTTATGAATTTCGGCTCCAAGGCCTACTTATATCCACAAGGAATTTCGGCCACATGGCCTACTTATTACAAAAATATAGAAGATCTCCACAATATACATATACCATGTATTCTTCTTACATAACCATCAAGGCATCCATTAACCATATAATCCTACCAACATGATCACAATTCTTAACTTCACCAACATAACATGTGCCACAAGTTCTAATTACAACTATTACAAAAATTACATATTAAGGTAGCATCATAGCACATTCAACTGGGTACTGCTGACGTATAGCATAAATACATATACATAGTGAACAAAATAAGGTTTTATGGAACATATGCCATCTTGCTCATGACTACTTCATGTTACAATATGCCCTTACCTTTATCCAAACCTGAAAGGGAAGAAAAAGAAAGTAATGAGCTCGACGGCTCAGCAAGTAAATTTCATAAACACTTGGGAATAACAACAGGATATAATACCACAACATACTTTATGGAATCCGAGAGGAACCTTACATGAATATAGATACCTCCTTACCCGATTAATATTTACAAGTTTTAGTTGCTAGGCTTTCTTTAAGATTTCTAAAAGTTCTCTCCAATAATGTACTAGAGCGAGATCATTACTTGACCCCTCTCAAGAAAGTCTCTAGACACATATTCTTACCTTGCCCAAACCTTGACTATATAATGTTACTTTCCAAACAATTACCGATAACACAATATTTCTGTTACTTACTAGGGCACAATCACACATTACCCTAATTATAGGGTACTAGTTTTCACCGTCTTCTCCCACCTACCGGCTCCCGCCCGGCCCCTTCCTCCTAGGAGTGCAATAATGACTCATGTATATAGCTTAAGAAATAAGCATACATATTCATATAATGTTTACACGTGACTCCCATGAACCCCGTCTTCTTTCACCTACCGGCTCCCGCCCGGCCCCTTCCTCCTAATAGTTGTAAACAAACATGCACTACATTACTCACCGTCTTCTCTCCTCCTACCGGCTCCCGCCCGACCCCTTCCTCCTCTTTATGACAAACATAGGAAATTAACATGCTTTATGTAGTTATTACCATCCATACACTACACACATTGTATAATCAAAATATACTATTGCGATAGTTACTCGATTATCATGTTTTGATAAAGATCACAACATCAACATATTCATATATAAACCATATACTAAACATACTATTTTATATGTAATGCCATCGTATTTCATATAACTATGACTCATGCGGACCTCGTAGATATGATGATTAGTGACTTAATGTACACAACATAGGATATATATGATATAACATAACCACTTATGGCACCATATTCTAATGAAAAGAGAACAAGATAACAACCCTCCCATAAATAGGTCACCACCTTCTTATAAACAAACATGACACCAACCTCATAAAAAGAAACTAATCTACTCATTACCATACATTATTCATGACTATTTTCCCCAAATTCCTCCTAATTTCATTATGAGAATCACTTCTTTAAATTAGTAAGCAAAGTGAGTATAAAATTTACTCACCTAGAGGATGGATTCCCACTTGCGATTTTGATCAATTCCCCCACTCAAGTCCTAGTAATAAGACAAGGCAAATCTTAGTTATGAATTAATTTGTAAAGAGGAAGGAATTAGTAAAGTAATAATCTTACCTTCAACCAAATTTAGTTTCCGAATTTTGGGGGTTTTTGGAACCTAATTTCAGAATTAGGGTTCTTCAAAATCACCCAAAGATTGGATTTTGGCCCAAACAAAGATCCCCCTTCCTACCAGGCTGCTCTCGCCCTGGCGCCGCCCTCGCGCGGCCGTGCGCCGCCCCTGCGCGGCTGCGCGCGGCCCCTCCGCGTGGCTGCGCACGGCCCCTGGTGGCGCGCGGCTGTGCCGCCCCTCCTGGCTTCGGCTGGGAGGGTGAAGAGAGAGGGAGAGAGAGATTTTGGGTGAAGGGGAAGGGATTTGTGGGGATTTAGGGCTTGATTTAGAGAGGGTTCTGAATTTTTACAGAGAGGAAGAAAACTTCTCTCTCAGATCTTAACGTAAGGGTGAGATTACTTGCATAAAGGCCCCTAAAATCTTAGTTATTACAAAGAATCATTCCCTCTATTCTTACCACTTGGCCAAGGCTAGGATCAAATTGATCCTAGCCTTACACCTCACCCATCCATGCTACCTAACTCTTCCACTAACTAAAAAACAATAAAAATTTCCAAAGTACAAATACATAGTATTGATTTGGTATATACTAATTTTTGGGGATACATTAAGATATACCAAAATTTGCAATATTAAAGATACACCCCCATATACTCTAATATCATAATTATTTTGACATAAATACTTATATATATATCCTATCTATATATACCAATTTACGCCATAAATCAAAAATTAAAATAACTCATAAGGATAAGATATTAATTCTTTGGTTATCTTTATTATTATTGGTAATTAATTAAGAAGGAGGAATCATATAAAAATTTTCCTATCTAACTGATGCTTAATATAATTAGGAATTAATAAAAATGGGCTGTTACATTTCTACCCCCCTTAGGGAAGCTTCGGCCCCGAAGCTCGACGTACCTTGGAAAAGTTGTGGATAGGTAATTCGCATATCTTCCTCTGGTTCCCAGGTAGCCTCTTCGATTTCCTGGCTTCTCCATAATATCTTTACTAACGGAATAGTTTTGTTCCGTAAAACCTTCTCTTTACGGTCCAAGACTTGCACTGGCTCCACCGTATATGATAAATCTTCTTGGAGTGGTAGTGGTGAGTAACTAACAACATGACTGGGGTCTGGTATGTATTTCCTTAATTGTGACACATGAAATACATTATGCATCCTTTCCATTTCCGGTGGTAATGCTAACCGGTAAGCCAGAGGTCCAATTCTTTCCAATATCTCAAAAGGACCGATGAAACGGGGGTCTAACTTATTCCGTTTACCAACCCGTGTTACTCCTCTCATTGGTGATATCTTCAAGAAAACTTTGTCGCCTACCGCAAATTCCAAGGGTCTCCGGCGCCGATCTGCATATGTCTTTTGTCTACTTTGGGCTGCCTTCATCCTCTTCCTAATTATCCGGATCTTCTCTGTTGTATCCACCACTATATCTGCTCCGAATAATGTTCGGTCCCCATCTCCTCCCAGCAAATCGGAGATCTACACTTCCTGCCGTACAAGGCTTCAAATGGCGGCATTCCAATAGTAGATTGATAACTATTGTTATATGCAAACTCTGCCAATGGTAGGTATTTTTCTCAATTACCTCCGAAATCTAATATACATGCTCTCAGCATATCCTCAAGTATTTGTATAGTTCTTTCTGATTGTCCGTCGGTTTGCGGATGAGCAGCTGTACTTGGATGTAGTTTAGTGCCCAGAGCCTGGGATAGGCTGATCCATAGTCTTGACTGGAATCGGGGGTCCCGATCTGACACAATAGTCTCAGGTACTCCGTGAATTCTGATTATTTCTCGGAGGTAGATTTGGGCTAATCTGTCCATTGAATAGTTTATTCGAATGGGTAAAAAAAGGGCAGACTTTGTGAGTCGGTCTACTATCATCCATATGGCATCATATCCTTGAGGGGATTTGGGAAGTCCTGTAACAAAATCCATAGTAATATTGCTCCACTTCCATTTAGGAATTTGCAACGACATAAGAAGTCCCGGAGGCTTTTTGTGTTCCGCCTTGACTTGTTGGCATATCAGGCATCTTTGTACAAATTTAGCTATATCCTTCTTCATTCCTTCCCACCAAAAATTTAATCTTAGATCTTGATACATCTTGGTTGCTCCCGGATGTGCAGTGTAAGGAGTACAATGTGCTTCAGTCATAATTCGCTCTTTGAGCTTAAAATCTGAAGGTATATAGATTCGGCCTCCTTTTCTTAGCAAGTCCTTAACAATAGAATAATCTTGAGCTTCACCCCTTTGCACTCCTTCCACCATTCTAATTACTTGATCATCTTTTAGTTAAGCTTCATTTATCTCTTTGCGGAGGTCAAAATCAATGCTAACTTGACTTACCTGCACCACTCCTTCTCGAGTTTCCTTCACTAAGATCTCCAATTGCAGCCGCTCTATGTCTTTTAATAACTCATCTCGTTGTGTTAGTAACACTGCTACGGATCCTCCCGACTTTCTACTAAGGGCATCTGCTACAACATTGGCCATTTCGGGGTGGTAATGAATAGCCAAGTCGTAGTCTTTCATTAACTCCAACCATCTTCTTTGTCGCATATTCTGGGTAAAGATATACTTTAGACTCTTATGATCTGTATATATATCACATGAGACTCCATAAAGGTAGTGTCGCCATATCTTCAAGGCAAAGATGACTGCGGCTAGTTCAAGATCATGTGTAGGATAATTCTTCTCATGGTTCCTTAGTTGTCTAGAAGCATATGCAATTACCCTGCCATGCTGCATCAATACACACCCTAGCCCTGATTTGACGCATCACTGTAAATAACATAGTCTTCAGTTCCAGAGGGCATGGCCAGGACTGGGGCTGATGTTAGTTTATCCTTTAACTCCTGAAAACTTCTTTCCTGATTATCTCCCCAATGGAATTTGAGTCCCTTCTTGGTTAATTGTGACAAGGATGCCGCAATTTTGGAGAATCCCTCCACAAACCTCCGGTAATACCCAGCCAATCCCAGAAAACTCCGCACTTCAGTGACATTGGTAGGTCGAGGCCATTCTTTAATCGCTTCGATCTTCGCAGGATCCACTGATATTCCTTCTTTACTTATGATGTGACTCAAGAATCCAACTTTATCCAGCCAGAATTCACACTTTTTATGTTTTGCATAGAGCTGGTTCTCTCTCAATAATTGCAAAACTACTCTTAAATGACTTTCATGCTCTTCCTTGCTTTTAGAGTAGATTAGAATGTCATCTATAAAGACCACCACAAATTGATCTAGATATGGTTGGAAGATCCTATTCATCAGATCCATAAATGCTGCTGGAGCATTGGTCAAACCAAATGGCATTACTAAGAACTCATAGTGACCATATCTAGTCCGAAAGGCTGTTTTAGAAACATCTTCCGGCTTAATTTTTAATTGATGGTATCCAGATCTCAGATCTATTTTGGAAAATATACTGGCACCCTGAAGTTGGTCAAAAAGGTCATCAATCCTTGGTAGTGGATACCGATTCTTGATAGTGACCTTGTTCAACTCACGGTAGTCTATACACAGCCTCATGCTCCTATCTTTCTTCTTAACAAATAACACAGGAGCACCCCAAGGTGATACACTCGGCCGAATAAATCCCAGACTTAGTAGCTCTTGCAGCTGGTCCTTCAATTCTTTCATTTCTGCGGGGCCATCCTATAGGGTGCCTTGGATATGGGACTTGTCCCTGGTAGAAGATTAATGGAAAAATCTACCTCCCGATCTGGGGGTAGACCGGGTAGGTCCTCCGGAAATACATCAGGATATTCCTTCACAACTTCAATGTTTTCAACTTTCATTATCTTGTCTTCACTTATAACAGTTGCCAGAAATCCTTGACATCCTTGCCTTAATAGCTTAGTGGCCTTCACAGCTGAAATGATTGGAGTGCAAATCTTACCCTTCATCCCTTCATAGACTCTTTCTGGAGCTCCTTCTAACTTAAATATTATTCTCTTCTGGTAGCAATCTACATGAGCTCGATATGTTGACAACCAATCCATTCCCAGGATGATGTCAAATTCCATCTCTCCTAATTTAATCAAGTCTGCTTGTGTTTTCATTTCTCCTATTATGATTTCACACTCCTTATAATATTCACTAGTGATCACACTCGCGCCTACTGGGGTTGACACCACGAGTTGATAGTTCAAAGGTTCAGAGTTCTTGTTAATCATTGCAGCAATGATGAAGAAATAAATGAGTGGGTAGCACCAGGGTCAAATAATACTTGAGCAATATTTTTAGATACAAAGACGGTACCTTCCACCACTGCATTAGATGCCCTAGCTTCCTGTGGAGTTATTGCATTCATTCTACCCTGAGCTCTGGGTTGTTGTACCGATGCTTGCGTCGTGGCTGAGCGAGTCCTGTTGACAGGTTGCCGAAAGGTGATAGCTTGTCCTCCTGCTGTTGGGGCAATACCCATGGTCGGTCTCCCTGTTCCCCTACTAGCTCCTGGATATCCATGCAGGGTTGGGCAATCTCTTCTCATATGACCCATCTTGCCACAAGCAAAACATTGCTTGCCAACAGAGCAACTGCCAGTGTGATTTCGGTTGCACCTGGGACACCATTGGCTTCCCGCAAAGTTGGAGCGTGGAGATGGCATTGGTAACTCTGAATGAGAAAATCCCCTATTCTTGGGCCATGAGTTCCTTCTTATCCCTTGGACCGGTATAAAGGAAGATCCAGTACCCCTGTCGAACCTTACCGGATGAGCTCCAAAGTTTGGCGCATTAGCATACCGGGGGTGCTTCATAAAAGGCGGTTCCCTGGTCCTTGTCTCCTGGCTCTCCTGCATGTCTCTTTCAATTTCTAGGGCTTTCTCTACCGCTTGGCCATAGATCTGCAATTGGAAAGGAATCAATTTACTCCTGATTTCCGGCCTCAAGCCCCTAACAAATCTTTTTGCTCTATCTTCCTCTTCAGACACCAATTTCTCCGCATATCTAGACAGTTGGGTGAATTTGGCCTCATATTGACTCACAGTCAACTGGTCCTGTTTTAGGTCTTGGAATTCCATCGCGAGTCTGTCTTTCACCACTCCCGGTATATATTTTTCATTGAACTTTTTAACTAAGAAATTCCAAGAAATTTCTTTCCCCATGGTCCTAGCCCCTCTTTTGATCATCTCCCACCAACGCTCAGCTTCTCCTTGGAACATAAAGGAGGTGAAAAATACCCGTTGATTTTCCGTGCACTCCATAACATCAAGTATTTTCTCAATTTGACGGAGCCATTCCTCTGCTTGTATCGGATCCACTCCTCCTTTAAAAGCTGGTGGATTTAACTTTTGAAATTGTTCAAGGGCTCTGCGAGGGTTGTTAAAATTTGCCAGTTGCAACAGCCAATCTGGTATTCCATCTGGAATTCTCCGATTGGCATTAGATTGCTCACTTAGGAATTCTTGACTTGCCGGGGGATGGACGCTCCCGATTGCACTGTGTAATGGGACGTCGCCCTCCGAGTTTGCCTCTGGTGGAGGAAAATTTAAGTCCATTTAATACCTAGAAGAATAGTCGAATTTAATCAATGGCAACTCAAAAGTAACAAGTAGAATAGTGCAAAAACAAAAACACTGATTTCATTTATGCACAAAATGTTTTCATGGCAACATTTACATTAGCATGACTACATTCTTTCAAACATACAATTGTAGTCATAAAGAGATACATTGTTCACACATATAACTATTGACAACCTTTTCTTTACAAAAACACAAAAAAAATATCTATTCATGTAAGTCCACATTCATTTTCTTCAAAAATAAAAACAACAAAAACAAAAATGCCACCCCTCTAGACTCCTATCATGGGTTATGTTAGAACCCGAGGAGCTTCCCTCCCTGTTGTCTCCTCCAGATTCATCTTCCATGTTGTTTTTCTCTTCTTCGGGATCTTCTTCTCCTTGATTTAACTCCTCTGGATCATCCTCTTCGGGATCTACCTCCTCAGGATCTTCTTCTTCTTCAAGATTTTCTTCCTCAGGATCCTCTCCTTCTTCTTCTAGGACAGTATCATACTCACATCTCCAATTCTCATTATCATCATAGAGATCCATGTCTTCCACCCAACTGGAATCCCACCAAATACCTCCAAAGAAAATCCTTCCTTCAGGATTCATCTCATTGCTAGGCAGTATTCCCATGTCCACGGTGTTGGTGCATTCCTTATGGCACTTTCTGCCTCACCGATTTCATCTCTATTATCTTGTTCCAAGCGAACCCCTGTATCTTTACTGTCTGGGGGACTTTTTAGAATAATAGCTGGATTGGTTTCATCTGACTCAAAATCCCAATCCATCTGATCTGCAATCCAACTCCAGCTTTCCGACCCCGAATTGTCGGATGACGATCCCGACATCTCTGAATCTCCCATCTGTATAAGTAAGAGATTTACATTAAACAATTTTCTTCCAATTCTTTTCAAATAATAACTTGCATGAATATATAACAATATATGATAGAAAATTATCACTTATTTAACCATACCGATCTTCATAATTTTTCCTTTGGGTAGAACTACCCTGCCAAAAGGTTTAACCCTGTCTTGTATGATATTTTAATTGCTCTCTTTTCCAGTGTCCCATATCACTGAAATTCCATACAGAAGGGCCCGCACCCTTTGCAGAATCCATTTGAATTAAGGTATGCGGGTACCCAAATTCAAACGTAGAGAACAGTTAAATATCATACCTTTCGGGGTCAAACCACCCTAAGATTCTACTATCCCTCCTATACCCCTTTCTATTATACCCAAACATACATACAGATTTCACATGCTTACCTAGCCAGTCCTGTATGCTACATCTATCTAGGCTAATCTTGCCTAAACCACGCTCTGATACCAACTATAACGGCCCCAGCTTCTAATAAGCAAGATTAGGTCCATAACACGTATTTATTCCATAACACGTATTTATTCCCAAATCTTTTCTTCAATTCTAAAATCTAGAAATTTTGGCAGCATCTCCTCTAAACTTTTAACTTTATCCACATACAAATTTATGAATTTCGGCTCCAAGGCCTACTTATATCCACATGGAATTTCGGCCACATGGCCTACTTATCACAAAAATATAGAAGATCTCCACAATATACATATACCATGTATTCTTCTTACATAACCATTAAGGCATCCATTAACCACATAATCCTACCAACATGATCACAATTCTTAACTTCACCAACATAACATGTGCCACAAGTTCTAATTACAACTATTACAAAAATTACATATTAAGGTAGCATCATAACACATTCAACTGGGTATTGCTGACGTATAGCATAAATACATATACATAGTGAACAAAATAAGGTTTTATGGAACATATGCCATCTTGCTCATGACTACTTCATGTTACAATATGCCCTTACCTTTATCCAAACCTGAAAGGGAAGAAAAAGAAAGTAATGAGCTCGACGGCTCAGCAAGTAAATTTCATAAACACTTGGGAATAACAACAGGATATAATACCACAACATACTTTATGGAATCTGAGAGGAACCTTACATGAATATAGATACCTCCTTACCCGATTTAATATTTACAAGTTTTAGTTGCTAGGCTTTCTTTAAGATTTCTAAAAGTTCTCTCCAATAATGTACTAGAGCGAGATCATTACTTGACCCCTCTCAAGAAAGTCTCTAGACACATATTCTTACCTTACCCAAACCTTGACTATATAATGTTACTTTCCAAAAAATTACCGATAACACAATATTTCTGTTACTTACTAGGGCACAATCACACATTACCCTAATTATAGGGTACTAGTTTTCACCGTCTTCTCCCACCTACCGGCTCCCGCCCGGCCCCTTCCTCCTAGGAGTGCAATAATGACTCATGTATATAGCTTAAGAAATAAGCATACATATTCATATAATGTTTACACGTGACTCCCATGAACCCCGTCTTCTTTCACCTACCGGCTCCCGCCCGGCCCTTCCTCCTAATAGTTGTAAACAAATATGCACTACATTACTCACCGTCTTCTCTCCTCCTACCGGCTCCCGCTCGGCCCCTTCCTCCTCTTTATGACAAACATAGGAAATCAACATGCTTTATGTAGTTATTACCATCCACACACCACACACATTGTATAATCAAAATATACTATTGCGATAGTTACTCGATTTTCATGTTTTGATAAAGATCACAACATCAACATATTCATATATAAACCATATACTAAACATACTATTTTATATGTAATGCCATCGTATTTCATATAACTATGACTCATGCGGACCTCGTAGATATGATGATTAGTGACTTAATGTACACAACATAGGATATATAGGATATAACATAACCACTTATGGCACCATATTCTAATGAAAAGAGAACAAGATAACAACCCTCCCATAAATAGGTCACCACCTTCTTATAAACAAACATGACACCAACCTCATAAAAAGAAACTAATCTACTCATTACCATACATTATTCATGACTATTTTCCCCAAATTCCTCCTAATTTCATTATGAGAATCACTTCTTTAAATTAGTAAGCAAAGTGAGTATAAAATTTACTCACCTAGAGGATGGATTCCCACTTGCGATTTTGATCAATTCCCCCACTCAAGTCCTAGTAATAAGACAAGGCAAATCTTAGTTATGAATTAATTTATAAAGAGGAAGGAATTAGTAAAGTAATAATCTTACCTTCAACCCAATTTAGTTTCCGAATTTTGGGGGTTTTTAGAACCTAATTTTAGAATTAGGGTTCTTCAAAATCACCCAAAGATTGGATTTTGGCCAAATAAAGATCCCCCTTCCTACCAGGCCGCTCTCGCCCTCGCGCGGCCGTGCGCCGCCCCTGCGCGGCTGCGCGCGGCCCCTCCGCGTGGCTGCGCGCGGCCCTTGGTGGCGCGCGGCTGTGCCGCCCCTCCTGGCTTCGGCTGGGAGGGTGAAGAGAGAGGGAGAGATCGATTTTGGTGAAGGGGAAGGGATTTGTGGGGATTTAGGGCTTGATTTAGAGAGGGTTCTGAATTTTTACAGAGAGGAAGAAAACTTCTCTCTCAGATCTTAACGTAAGGGTGAGATTACTTGCATAAAGGCCCCTAAAATCTTAGTTATTACAAAGAATCATTCCCTCTATTCTTGCCACTTGGCCAAGGCTAGGATCAAATTTATCCTAGCCTTACACCTCACCCATCCATGCTACCTAACTCTTCCACTAACTAAAAAACAATAAAAATTTTCAAAGTACAAATACATAGTATTAATTTGGTATATACTAATTTTTGGGGATACATTAAGATATACTAAAATTTGCAATATTAAAGATACACCCCCATATACTCTAATATCATAATTATTTTGGCATAAATACTTATATATATATATCCTATCTATATATACCAATTTACGCCATAAATCAAAATTAAAATAACTCATAAGGATAAAATATTAATTCTTTGGTTATCTTTATTATTATTGGTAATTAATTAAGAAGGAGGAATCATATAAAAATTTTCCTATCTAACTGATACTTAATATAATTAGGAATTAATAAAAATGGGCTGTTACAGTAGTTATTCCACTTCAAGATGAAAATACAGTTGCATCCTTACAAGGTCCATATACAGTTCATCCTGAAGTAGATCATACTGATGAGGTAAAACCTGAAAATTCTCAATTACAAGTGCCTAGGAGATCAATTAGGGAGAGAAGATCAGTCATTGCAAATGACTATATAGTTTATCTCCAAGAGCATGATTTTGACATAAGGCCAGAGGATGACCCCACATCCTTAAATGAGACTAAACTCAACATTTACTCCACTAAGTGGTCAAATGCCATGAAAGATGAGTTAAAATCAATGAAGGACAATGATGTTTGGGATTTAGTAGAGTTGCCTAAAGGAAAGAAACCGATTGGATGTAAATGAGTATTCAAAATCAAGCGAGATTCGAAAGGTAATGTCGAAAGGTATAAGGCACATCTTATCACAAAGGGATTCACTCAAAGAGAGGGCATTGACTATAAGGAGACTTTCTTCCCAATTTTCATAAAGCATTTTTCAAGGATTATTATGGCACTGGTGGCTCACTTTGACCTGGAGTTATACCAAATGGATGTTAAGATTGTCTTTCTTAATGGTAGTATTGAGGAAGAAATTTGTATGGGAAAGTTTTAAAGTGAAAGTTTTATAATATTTAGTTTGCAAATAAAGAAATCCATTTATGCTCTAAATCAATCATCCCGTCAATGATATTTAAAATTTGATCATGTAATATCTGATTTTGGTTTTAAGAAGATTGTAAATGATCAATACATTTATCATAAATTTAAAGACAGTAGACTTATATTTCTTGTGTTATATGTAGATGTCATTCTACTAGCAATTAACGATGTGGTTCTTTTACTTGAGACCAAGAGTTTTCTCTCAAAGAATTTTGAGATGAAAGATCTTAAAGAAGCTTCTTTTGTGATAGACATCCAGATTCAACGTGACATGACACGTGGAATATTAGGTTTATCACAAAAGGCCTATATCGATAAGGTGCTAGATAGTTGTAGCATGAAGAATTGCTCTAGGGAGATAAGTTAAGTCTACTCCAATGTTCCAAGAACGACCTATAGAAAGAGCAAATGAAAGACATTCCATATGCATTTGCGGTTGGAAGTCTAATGTATGCTCAAGTTTGTACTCGTCCAGACATAACATATACCGTTGAGAAACTTGGCAGATACTTGATCAATCATGGGATTGATTACTGAAAGACTGCCAAGAAGGTAATACGATATTTACAGAAGATTGCATGAAATTTGATCAGTTGCAGCTAATCGGATACACGATTCAGATTATGCTGGATGTATCGACAATCAGAAGTCCACTTCCAGTTATATTTTCCTGATTGTAGGAAGACGGTGGATTTAATCGAGAGGCAATTACAGCTACACTATGACAATAAGAGTTATAGAGCTCTACTGCAATAGGACAAGAGTTCAGTAAAGTCGAAGCATATCGACTTCAAGTTTCTTGTCATTAATGATAAAGTTCGGACTCACATTTTGTCTGTTGATAGTGTTAGAACTATTCTTAACATTACAGATCCACTCAATAAAATACTTTCACCTAAAAGTCTTCTTAGAGCATATTGCTCATATGGGGATGACTAGTCATTATGATATCCTGATTTTGTGGGAGTGGATAATTTTATGTAACAGACATTATTTCTAAATGCACTTTATGGATTTTTATTGATTCTGATAAATAAAGTTATAAGTGCTTTTCTTAAAGTTTACTTTTGCGCATTTGAGTTTGTTGAATTAGCAGCTAGACTCATTGGAATTATAAAGTTAGACTCATTGGAGTCATGAGGCTAAACTCGCTGAAGTCATAAAGTGAAAACCAATTGAAATTATACATTATTTGATCAGAGGATATTTCTATGCCACACGTTCACATTTGATCTATGTCGTTAAGGGTTCTGAAACTTGTGATGTGGAAGGTCCTACCTTGATTATACAGAAGGTAACGACCGCCTTGTTCGGTGGCAGGGCACTTAATGGATCAGATTATTCTGAAACGTGGTTTAATGGCGGTTAAAGTTTTGACGTCATAAAGTTATGCATAATATCTATTTAGTACGACTTATTTGGCCAAGTAGGAGATTGTTAGACTTATTATGTTTTAAAGTCTAATTTAATTTGGGCCTAATTAAGTCAATTAGATATTTGCACTCGCCCACTTAACCTATATTGTTTGACCAATAAAGAATTGATCAATCCTAAATGGTTTAGGTCTAGACACGTTTTCAATTACACTTAGCTATGAGTGTATTTAAATTAAAATGTGGACTCATCTACACGTGTGAAACTCATGTTATAAATCAAGGGCCTATATCTATGATGAGTTGAACTAGATTTCATTGATGCTGTATATATCATGGGTAGGGTTCCCTCTCTACAACAATGACAATTTCTCTCTTGGAGCCCTCTCATCTCCTCTAAGGATAAAGAAGAGAATTTGGTGGCTGGAGAGAAAAATCCTCTCCCTCAGCTGCGGCGTCCTCGAGATCATGCAACCTTCTGCATCACTTTCGTGATGGAATCAGGTATTTCTAAAACCCTCTGCCCTTTGATCATGATAAAGAGGCTATGCATATATGAGATTTTGTATGGAATAAATTATTAGATCTAACAGTTAACAGTCGCGGAGCACGAACTTTGAGCTCGGGGGCACAACTTTACACCAATTTAAGTATTCTGTCGATTCCTCTTGAGAAAAAAATCAAAACAGTAGTAGATGTAATAGGTGCAAGATCTATTTCTTTATTGTAGAAGTAATAAGATAGTATTAAAATTGTAATCTTAAATTGATTTTTTTCTTTTTGAGCGAGTGTAATCTTAAAATATTAAATGTTTAAAATATAAATTGTAAATTTTGAAATATGTTTTATAAAATGTTCATGAACATTAATTGATATAATAAGTTATTATTACATTTTATTGAAATCTTTTTAGAAAAAAAGAGTTACTTATAATATCTTTAAATTAAAAATTCATAACTCTAGTCTAAACTTAATAGTATATTTCAACTTTTAAAATATAGACATCCTAATTACATTCCATATGAAATCTTCGTTACTCTTAAAATAGAGTGGAATCTACATGTGTGCTATTATAATCTTTAATATATTTTAAATAATAAATTCACTCTTATTGTTAAATATTTAATTTTTAAATATTATATCTTTTCTAGTTACATTTTCTTCTTGCTTCATTAGCTTTATATGATAAAAAAACAAGGAGAATTAAAAAGAAAAAATAGAAGAAAAAAAATTAAAGCATAAGGTGGAACACTAGGATTCGAATCAAGGTTGTGGTCAAGAAAAAGCAAACAATAACTACCCAACATGCTCCTTTTGCACTCTTGATCAATATATATTTTTATGTGCAAACAACACTAAAACTCAAGAGAAACAAAATAAAGGCAGCTTCACTTTTTTTTTGTGGGGTCATTGTTAAGTTTGCATATGTTTATTGAATCTCTGATTGTAGACTAATCTCTGTGTGTGATAATTTTGTTTTGTTTCATATTTTAGAGGTAAGGGTGTGATCACTGTATGTGAATGCTTTTGTGACACATCAGGTGTATACTTTCAGCGTTTATGAAAAACAAATACCATGAAATTTTAAAATGCATGAAAATACCACAAACTCTGATAATTTCAAAATGTACCAGACATTGGTTAACATCAGACATTGATAAAACTAGTTTACCCCCAGTGAGTCCCTCACACTCAAGTCCCTTGCAGGGCCAGCACCCAAAACATCAAGTTTCAAAATTTAAATTTTATAAAACTATCTCTTTCCATTTAATTTCTTTTTCTTTCTTTCACCCCAAAGATTATAGTCCTATGAGTCTCCTTTTTCCGCTCTCATTGTCGCCGACGCGATCGAAGCAATAGAGCTGTAGTCATTTGCAATAAACTGGGTTTGAAGGGTTTTTGAAGGTTGGCTCGTTGGTGAGTTTGCGAGAAGTATGTTGGATGAGAGATGAGCAAGGTGAGTGAGTGGAGAAGAGGTCCAAAAAGTTGTTGCTCTTCATATTCATTATAATTATTAGATTTTGGGTACGTGCTACGTACAAGGAGTAAAAATAAAATTTATACAAAATAAAATTTATTAAATTTTTTTGTATCTTTTTTAGGCATTTTTTTTGTTGGCCATTTTTTGGTTGGCCCAAAAGTGTAATCACGCATATTTTAATGATTCATAACTCATGTAGTTAAAGAACCAATGATCTTAAAGTAATTATTAAGTTATAGGTTATTTAAGATCACATCATAGAGCTCAACTTCAACAGATACATTAGAATATGATGCAGACAAGAAAGCAAACGATGCCATCTAGATCTCGTTTTAGGGCCAACAAACTCTAAAGGATACCTTCAGGTAGGATAATACTCGAATTTATGAGCAAAATAACTTGAATCCACGAGTAAAGTTAAACAACTCGAACCCACGAGCAATTGGAGAGAAAACTCAATTTTATTGATTAAAACTTAGATGCTAAAAATAAAGATACAATGGTCTTAAATAGGCTTTAAAAGTAGAAGTTTAATCTAACTTAGAAACTAGAAATGAATAAAAGAAAACGAAACAAATTGGAATTCAAATAGACCCGAAAACTAAATCCTAAATAGAATCTGAAATAGCCAATACGCGACGGGCAACTGCTTAGTCAAATTGACATTGTCGGTCGACCGGATGGTCAACCGGCTAAGAAACTCAATTTTCTGGTCTCGTTTCTACTTTCCGGGCGGTCGACGGGCGCTCTGGTCGCTTTTATGCTTTCTGGCTGGTCGACCGACAACTTCAGCTCGTTTGCTCAGTCGACTGGATAGTCGATCGAGACATGTGTCTAGCCTATTTTAAACCTTGATCGTTTGCTGCTGCTGCCTTGGCTTCCTACATCAGTCCCTTCTTCTTCAAAAGAACTTGTCCTTGAGTTCTGATCAATCGAACTATTAACGATACCGTCTTCAATAAACTCTACCCGAGGGAAAGTGTGACCCCAAAATCTTGATCTACCTCGATTGCATATTGATATGAGTTTAGGCTTTTTTTCTTTTATAGACTTTTGAATAGGTAGAGTTGGCCTCATGGCAACTCTTTTGCTCTTCTGAATGAACATATGGATGTTCTTCATGCCTCTATGAGTTACATCAATATCGTGTTACCATTGGGCTCCCCAAAAGAATATAACAATTATCTATATTGATAACTTTACAAGCAACGAAATCTTGATACAATTTTTCAATTGAAATAGGAACATGAGAAAGATTCGTTATCTTGATAGAGGGGTATTTTTGATCCAACCAATAGTGGTAAGGCTGAGGATGTGGTTCCATCTCTAGTTTCAAATAATCCACCAATGCACTAGAAACGATATTTCTCACAACTTTCGTTGTTGATGATGAGGTTGCACACCTTGTTTTAGACAGAACACCTTGAGTAGAAGATTAAATATCGTTGTGTGTTGTCGGAGGCCTTTTAATTGAATAGAAATTTCTAGACGACACAAGTTATGGCATCATCATGTTCTTCGGCAAAATTAGAGCCATCTAGTTCAGACTCAATTTCTACTTTGTCTTCATCCTCATAGTTCGCCATGCTGACTTGCCTCCTCTTGGGGCATTCATAGGAGTTGTGTCCAGATTCTTCACACCTACTTACCAACTCCAGATTTTGTGTAGGGGGTTTTTCTTACTCTTGACAGGTGCTACTGTTGTTGTTTCTGGTGTGGCTGTTGGAGAGTCGGTTGACTGGTGTGTAGTGAATCGGTCGACCGATAGTTGACTGTCTGCTTCAGTTGTGTCCCCTCAAACTGTGTCGATCGAGAGACTATAGAATTTGAAATAGTCAATACGCGATGGACAATTGACTGGACGGTCGACCGCTTAGTCAAATTTACATTGCCAGTCGACCGGCTAAGAAACTCAATTTTTTGGTCCCTTTTTCTGCTTTCTGGCTGGTCGATCAGGCAGTCAACTAGCGCTCTAGTCACTTTTATGCTTTATGGCTGGTCGACCAGCACTAGCAACTTTAACTCGTTTGCTCGGTCGGGCGGTCAACGGAGACTTGTATCTAGTCTGTTGTTCAACCTTGATCTTCTGCTGCTATTGTCTTGGCTTCCAACATCGGAACATCTCAAGTTGATGATTGAAACTCAAGAAGTCAAGTTCTAGTCTAGAATGTTGGCCCAAGGTTACAATCACCCGTTTTTAGTGTGTTTTGATGATTACAAAACATATTAGTTATTTGTACTAATATTGTTTATTGGTTAAGTGTGTTTCAGGGTTCTAACTCAACTAGAAGGTTTCTACCCTAAAGGAAAGTGTTTTGGACTCAAGTCAACTCAATTTGGGCTCAAGAATCAAGTTGTTGAAGATCATATGGTGAAAGCCCTCTTGAAGCACTTGTAGTACTTAGAACCAATGTAAGAATTAGATTGTTAAAGTTTGACTTTTGGAAATTGGCTCTAGGACACACACACATTTTTTAATACAAGTTTTCAAGTTAAAGTTTTTGTTTCTAAGTTTTTCTCATGACTTGACAAATATACATGACTCCAAGTTTTACAAGACACATATCATTTTTAAATCATGTATACTCTTTTCATCATGATACTTAGATACTCTTTACTTTAAAATATTTTTTAAAACAAAAAAATTCCAAGTCCTGCTGCTATTTTTCTGTTTCAGGCTTGACCGGCCGACCGGCACGGTCGACTGGCGCCAGTATCAGGACGTGCACGTTTGTGCACGTCTGTCGGCCGACCGCTCGGGTCGACCGACTGAAAGCAGTTGCTCTCGGGTTTTCTGGGTCGACCGCCGGGTCGACCGCCCGAAGAGAACTGTGTTTTCTCTTAAAGGATGGTCGACCCGACCGGTCGACCCGAGCCCAACGGCTCTTTGCCAGCAGAGCTGGCGGCCGACCGGCCCGGTCGACCGCCTGTCCTGTAAAAGCCCAACGGCTCTTTCCTCTTTTGTACAATTCTGAAATCTGTTTTTTAGACTGTTTTTTGGCAGACTTTTTCAGGGTTTTACAGATCTTTTTCAGAGCAAATAAGGTTAAAATAAATTAGTTTTAACCCTTTTCTCTCCCTATAAATAGAGGAGGAGAGTCTCTTGCAAAATACCAAGAAAATCCTCAAGTTTTCATAGTTTTCAAAAAGAAAAGAAAAGTGTTTAAGCTCTTCATTTCTAACTCTTTCTTGAGCTTGTTTTCAGTTGTGTTTGTTAGCAAAAATCATCTCTACAACTGAGTTTTCTCACTACACTTCTTAGAGCCAAAAATCCTTACTCATTCTATAAGGAAGTTGTAAAAGAGTGAGATATTGTAAAGAGTTTAGTGATCTTGTTGTGATCACTTTGGTTACTTGTCTCTTCGTCTTGTTCTTGTGGAAGACACCTCTTCGGTAGAGGTTATTGTAATTGGTGGAGCTCAGTGCTTGGGTCTTCGGTAGACCGTTGTAAGCGTCCTCGGTGGATAGTGGAAACCCTTCACGGAGGTGAAGGCGGGGAGTAGAGCGGTGGCTCGAACCTCGAAACAAACATCTTGTGTTTGCGATTGCCTTGTGTCCATTTTGTTTTAAATTTCTCTTGCACTCTATTGCTTTCAATTACTTGCTTGAGATCTAGTTTTCTTTCCTTGTGTTATTGCTTGAGATACTTGTGTTATATCTTGTGTGCATTTCATCATTACATATTATTCATTCCTTGTTCGATCAATTCTCATACAACAAGGTTGCATTGCGCACCTCTAACCCATTCAAGGGGAATTGGGAGGAAGGAGTTCAGAACCTCTCACGGGGTATTCGGCTCTTAGTCTTGTTTTGAGAGATCGTTGCATCATTCATCCATCTTACTTTTAAAAGATTGTTAGATTAGCAATTACACCTATTCACCCCCCCCCCCCTAGGTGTTTTTCATAGAAGACTTCGTTTTAATTGAAAAGAATTTATGTTTGTAAGTTAGAAAATTGTTAAAGTTTTAGCTTATAGGAATTGGTGGTTCAAGCTTGTTTTTGAGCAGACACACATGTTTCACTTTGTAATTTGATAGATTTTTAGAAAAGTGTGTGTGTGTGTGTGTGTGTGTTATAAAATAAATTTAAAGTATTGTCTCTAAAAGATTGTTTTTGGCAAAACGTTAATTTTAATGAATATTAAATATCAAAAATATGTTTTATTGTTTGAAATATGTTTTGAAACTATTTCATACATATTAGTGCCCAAAAGATATTAACGAAACTTATTTTTGTGTGATTTATAAGTTAAAATTAATTTAAATAAAATTTTGCAAAGAATCAGAAAATTTACATATTTTCAACAGCTCTATATAGGACTTTCGAAAATGGATACTTAATATGCACAACACTAATTTTGAACTGAATTATTTTCGATGCCTGTGTGCACGTTTTCTACAGCATTTTACAGAGAGTCAGTCCGTTGCAAAACTGACCCATTTTTGACAGTTTTCTAAGTATTTTTCTAACTATCGAAAACTATTTTCAGCAGCTGAAATATCATTTTTGATGGCGTTTCCAGAGAGTTGGGTTAGTTGTAAAAATAATCCATTTTTGACTATTCATCTTTGCAAAATGAATTTTTTATTTTGAAAAATATAGTCGTGTGTTATCATTACCTGTCAAAAATGAAACATCTATTTTCGACTGCTTTTGACAGATTTACCTGCTGCTTTTTAGCAACGGTACAATCTTTTTAACTATAAAACTGAACTTTTGCAAATGTGTTTAATACAGTTTTTTGAGCTATTCATCTTCCAATCTCGGAGAGAGAATTTTTTAAAATTTCTTGAGCTTTTCTCTTCCAAATTCTCTAGTTTCCTCATACTTAAGCTTGTGCTTACATTTCTCTAATCTTAACTATAAGCTATTGTTTGTGAAAGATTCTGGTGATCTTGTGATCACAAATATTGTTAAATTTTGTTGTAGTGAACCTCGAGCGAGTGAGGTTATTGTAAGAGTTGTGGCTCTGACTTGATCTTGCGAGATTATTGGTTGTAAGTGTAATTTTGATTTCACAAATCCATCATACTGAAATTTCTCCACAGGAGTTGGTGAGGGAGATATAGATTAAGTGGATCAAACCTAAAGAACGTTATTTTTTGTTTGTTGAGTTTGGTCATTCTAACTTTATCTCGCTAATTTGTGTTTATTGTTCTTGCTAATTATTTTTAGTTGTATATATTGTTTAAATTTTCTTAAATTTTCTCATAATTTGATTAGCATTGTCTATTCACCCTCTCTAAGTAATTTTCAATTAGTATCAGAGCTAGTGCTCTTGTTTAAAGTTTAACCACGTAAAAGTTGATCATTAGTTAGCTAATTATATACTTGTCATGACACACATGGCTTCTCACGGAGATAACTTCAATGTCAAATTTTTACTTACGTTTGATGGTCTTAACTTCCCCCATATGTAAGATTAAGATTAAAAATCCTCTTGTACGGATGTTTCTCTTGCAATTGAAAAAGAAATTAAAGACTCTGACCATGTGATTGAACCATGGCCTGAGAGTGTCTCCAAGGCATTCAAAGTTAATGTTAAGGTAACCTATTTTGAGGAGATCTTTGCACTGGTTGTGATGCTTCCAAAATTTGTAATATGTTGTTAATATTCAAATTCAAGCATAGCACAACATGATTAATTAAGATATCACCTGCCATTAGGTCAATATCGTTATGCATACAATTATAGTCATTTCATTATATATATAGCTCAATGTACATGTATATCTCGCATATCAAGTACCAATGATCAATTATTTATATTTATACAATAATCACATACACACCTACATATCTACCACAATTATATATATGTATCTATATACACCCCCAAGTTATCAATTAATGTTCTATTATATTACTTGGTTCATTCCCACCACTTACTAATTATACCATTAATTGATAATAATTTAATATCTGTTTCATAAGCCCAAGACAATTCTACCAATCAACACTTATACAAATAATTACACACAATTTTTGATAATTTAATTGTTTATAACCACAATCAAACTCACCACTATTTATTCCCACAATTTACTAATTTATGACCTAGTTTACTCACCCTTGATTTGCTGGTCTCCGGTGTTTGATTCACTGAGTGACCCTCCCTTCATACAAGAAATCCCTAATAAACTTTTACTTAAATTAATACTGACTACTCATAATTCAACAAATTTGCATTTATTAGAATTCTAGGGATTTACCTCAAAATATAAAAATATATATAAACCGTGCACCGACCACGCTATGTGTGCCCGCACATGGCCGCCCCGCCCTGCTGGTGGCCGTCGGCGCTATTGGTGGCCGCTGGCTTGTGGTCAGCAAAGGAAAAGAGGGAGAGAGGGTAATAGTGAGGGTTAGGGTTAGGGTTTGTGATCTTTGAGAGAGAGAGAGAGAGAGTTAGTGAGAGAGAGGGAAGCGTGAGAGAGTATGTGGTTGAAAGTGTGAGAGAGAGAGAGAGAGAGAGAGAGAGATAGAGGAGTTGGTGGGGTCCCTGGGTATGCTACCGTTGACCTACAAGACAGGGGGAGAGAGGGAGGGAGATGATGAAGAAGAAAGAGTGAGTGAAGATGAAGGGGAAAGAGAGAGTTGAGAGGGGGGCATGTGGTGGCTACTGTCGGTTAACAGAGCAGAGGAGAGAGAGAAAGAGGGAGATGATTGAGGGAGGAGATGAAAAGAGAGAAGGTGAATGAGAAAATGGGATGTTTATTCCTACATTCCCCCTTATATTTTTATGTGAATTTTCTCATGAAACTACCATTTTTTCTACACCCTTCTGATATGCCACATTATCCTTCACTTAGGTACAATTAGATTATAATATTACTTTTGGAGTACAATGCTTGTATATTGATGTATATACACACATATATATACAACTAATATATATAAGTATAAATAAAAATACACATACAATAAAAATTCTTGAATTATCTAATAACAATTCTGAAATTTATGTTAAATTAAAATCACAAAAATTATCCCACTAGTTATTATTTTCAAGAATCAAAATTAAGATTAGGGTATAATCTAGGACAAAAATAATTCGTCCCCGAAATCAGTTGTTACAACTTTACTCCTCTTAAGAAGTTTCATCCCTGAAACATAGCATATCTTAGAATTGATGCGGATAAGACTTTCGCATCTCCTCTTCTGATTTTCAAGTGCCTTCTTCAATTTGTTTGCTTCTTCATAAGACTTTCACTAAATAAATTATCTTATTCTTTAATTACTTCACCTTGTGGTCCAAAATTTGCATTGGCTTTTCCACGTATGATAGATCATCCTGAATCTGCACCGGTTGATAAGGAATAACATGGTTGATATCTGGTACATTTTCCTTAATTGGGAGACATGAAATATGTTATGAATCTTCTCCAAATCAGGGGTCAAGGCTAATCTATTTGCTGCTGGTCCAACCTTATCTAGTATTTCAAATGGTTCAACATATCCAGGGTTCAACTTGTTTCTTCTGTTGATGCATACCATTTCCCTTCATTGGTGATTCTTTTAAAAATACTTTATCTCCAATGGAGAACTCCAATGGTCTGCGACGGCCGGTCTATATAAGTTTTCTGCCGACTTTGCGCTGCCTTCATTCTCTTTTTCTCAGTTGTATCTTAAATATTTTCAAGCTGAAAAATCTTTGTCTCCCATTTCTTCTCAGCATATTGGAGATCTACATTTCTGGCCATACAAAGCTTCAAATGGGAGAATACTGATGGTAAATTGATAACTATTATTATAAGCAATTCTACCAATGGCAGATATTGGTTCCAGTTTCCTCCAAAATCCAACACAGGCTCATAGCATGTCTTCTAATATTTGAATAGTCCATTCTGACTGTCTATCTGTCTGTGGATATACCGTTGTGCATTTTTGTAACTTAATACCTAGAGCTACTGATAAACTATTGGAAACGAGGATCCCTTTAGTTAAACTATCTCTTGTAGATATATTTGGGTTAATTTGTCCATTGAATAATTAATCTGTATGGGTAAAAAGTATGCAGATTTAGTAAGTCTATCCACCACTACCCAAATAATATCTAATCCTTGAGATGCTTGAGAAAGTCCCATGATGAAGCCCATGGTGATATGACTCCACTTCCATTCATGATATGGCAAGGGTACCAATATTTCTGAGGGTCTCTGATACTCCGCTTTGACTTGTTGACGTATCAGACATTTCTTGATAAATTTTGCTATAAATTTTTTCATCTCATCCCACCAAAACTAGTCCATATGTCTTGATACATTTTACTACTACCCTGATATGTTGTATATAGTGTACTGTGATCTTTCTTCAAAACTTAAGTTCAGTTATCTGGGGTAAACATAATCAGTGTCCCATCCTCAACACATTACCGTCAATAACAAACCCTTGGTTTTACCTATGGTTTCTCCCCTTTAGACCTTTCCGGATTGTCCTCAATGTATAATTTTTTGATGTGCCTCCTTGATATTATAATATAAATCAAACTGCACACTGGTTTGGTTTATGTGACTCTTCAGATTCCTAGGTTCCATCCATCTAATTTCTATCTGCATATCTTTCAGATATCTTAGTAACCTTCACTATTGGGTTAACAATGCGGCTAATACTCCTTCAGATTTTCTATTTAATGTGTCGGCAACAATATTTATCTTTCCAGCATGGTAATGGATTGTCAAGTCATAATCTTTCATCAATTCTAACTATCTTCTTTGCCGCATATTCAATTCTTTCTAAGTGAGTATGTATTTCAAACTTTTATGATCTATATAGATTTCAGGATACCCTATATAAATAATATCGTTATATCTTCAAGGCAAAAATGATTGCGGCCAACTCTAAATCATGAGTAGGATAATTTTTCTCATGGGTTTTTAGTTCTCTGGAGGCATAAGCGATAACTCTTCCATGTTGCAATAATATACATCCCAACCCCAGCTTCAACATATTATGATAAATGACATAACCTTCTGCTCCTGAGGGCATATCTAAAACTGATGCTGAGGTTAATTTATCTTTCAATTCCTGAAAACTCTTCTCTTGACTTTCCCCATATAGCTTAATACCTTTCCTTATCAATTGAGTGGAGGTATTGATATACTCGAGAATCCTTCCACGAATCTTCTATAGTAACCTGCCAGTCCTAAGAAACTCTGGATTTCTGTAACATTCTCAGGTCCAAGATCAATTATTGATCGCTTCTACCTTCATCGAATCGACTAATACTCCTTTTGATACAATATGACCCAGAAATGTAACTTGTTTGAACCAGAATTCACACTTCTTAAATTTGGCATATAATTACTTGTTTCTTAATAACTGTAGAACTATCCTCAAAAGCTCTTCATGTTCTTTCTCACTCTTAGAATAGATTAATATGTCATTAATAAATACCACCATAACTGATCGAGATATAGGTGGAATACCATATTCATCAAATACATAAAAGCCGTCGGAGCATTGGTTAATTCAAATGGCATTACCAAGAATTTAGAATGCCCACATATAGTTCTGAAAGTAGTTTTGGGTACATCCTCTGGCTTAACTTTTAATTAATGATATTATGATCTCAGATCAATCTTGGAAAATACAGACGAACCTGAAGTTGATGAAATAAGTCATCGATTCTTGGGAGTGGGTATCGATTTTTAACTGTGACCTTTTTCAATTCTTTATAGTTGATGCATAGTCTCATACTGTCATCTTTCTTCCTCACAAATAATACTGGAGCTCCCCATGGTGACACACTTGGTTAAATCCTTTATCTAATAATACTTGCAACTGAACATTTAGCTCCTTTATCTTTACTGGGCCATTCTAAAAGGAGCCTTAGATATGGGGCAGTCCCTAGTATTAGCTGATAAGAAATTCAATTTCTCTGTCTGGGGGCAGGTATAGTAGATCTTCAAGAAACATATCAAGATGTTCACTTACAACTGCTATGTCCTCTATCTTAGGTTCCTATAACCCTCGGTTCCTGATGTACGCATGTCGATACTAGTATCCGATACCCGATTTTACCATCCTGATAGCTGGATTGAGGCCGTTTCAGCTCGAGATATTATTTCCAATATTTTGAATGTTTTTCTAGATTTTCTACAAATTTTTGTGAATTATTGGAGATGAATAATGGAAGTGATTAGTCTACTAGGCCTAAGTGCTAGTCGACTATACAGGGCATTTTCTGAAGCAGAATCAGTTTTCTTTTCAGGCGTCAGTTTTTTCTGTGTGGAGTATGAATAGAATTCAGTTTCTATTCAATGAAGGATTTATTTTTAAAGATTAAAAGGTCTAGAATTCTTCTAGATCAAGAAGATCAACTCCCAATAGGATTGATCAAGATTCTTCAAGCATCAATGACTAAGATCGTCTCATAGTCCTAATAGGAGTTGTTATTGTAAAATTTTATAAATCAAGGTTATAACCCAGCATTAAACAACAGAGAAAATACTAATCTCAAAGATAAAAAGATGGAGAATGCTAAGGAGATCAAAAGGAAGCCAAGCAAAGAGAGGAGAAAGGTGAAGTACATAGAGATAAGATAATACTCTTGTAATTTAGGTCTAGATTAAGGAGGAAGGTGAATAGTCTTGTTGCA
>JAVJIF010021098.1:0-60288 GCA_038442645.1 Agave tequilana
GGAGCAATTAGTAGAAAGTTAGCCATGCATTTTTACCATTAAGACAAAACTCACTTTTTACAAACCACCAAAACATTTCCAACAATTCTTGAAACAACTTGCTTTCACTTTTCAATTCTTTATTTGGAACAAAGAACATTCTCTTTTCTTGAACATAAAAGCCGCATCAAGCTTCTATCGCTCTCCCTCCTTGTGGATACGACCCGTATAGCCTTCGCTACTACGGAAGAATCGCAAAAGTAGTAACATCAACCCACACTTCCTTCTCTTATTTTAGTACTTGCCTTTTGCCGATCAACTAGCTCTGAGTGCAGTATTGACTTCGCGCAACGTTGAATAACTTAGCCGAAAGTTGGTCTTTAACTTCGCTGAAGCTGAGCTTTAGCTCTGCTGAAAGCTCATCTTTAGCTTCGCGCAAATTTCGTACTAGCTCCGCTGGAAGCTCATTCCAGACTTAGCTGGAAACCATCCTCAACTTCGCTAGAAGGTTTAGCTCCGCTAAGAGCTTTTTACGTAAGCTAGTCCATTCCAGTTGCTTTCGAAATTCAAAGTGAAAAGAAGGGAAGCAAAGTAGACGACCAAAAAGAAAATTTTTATTAATTCAAGAGGGAAAAATACATTGGTACATAAGATTGTCTTTCATACAATAGAGTCATTGCTCAAAGGCAAACATGTTGTCTTACCAACTTTCAGGGTGATAAACCATCTCAACTGGACAAGAAAGGTCTTCCTCTCACACAGACCGTAATCCTTCGCTTAATGACAAATTTTGCCATCAAGAAGCTGGATCTTCTTTGATGAAAATTGGCAAGAGATTGGTTGTCCAAAGAGCTGGATCTTCTTTCATCAAAATTGGCGAGGGATTGGTTGCCACCAGAAAGTTAGATCTTTCTTAAACAAAATTGGCAAAGGAAGGATCTGAGACCTTACTTACTGGTGACGTCCGCCTTCCTGAAGTGGATCATCTTGGATAAGCGACTACCAGCCCCTTCTCGAAGTGGATCATCTCGGATAAGCAACTACCAGCCCCTTCCTGAAGTGGATCATCTCGAAAAAGCAACTGCCAGCGTTCTCCTTGGAATGGGCATCAACTGCTCCAATGTGTCCTCCTGCTTATGATCAAAGTTTCAACTTGAAATCAAAGGGAAAGTCTTGTTCTCCTTTATCAGGACAAAAAAATGTGGAGCACAGCACACTGCAATACAAACAGGAAACAAGTTAGCATTAAATAAGGAAAAAGGGGAGGGATGAAATGCTTAAGTCAAAGTTATGTCCTAAGGATAAGCTTCAGATAAGTAGAAGATAGCCTCGCTTGTACGACAACGCTAGAACAGTTTAGCATAAGCCAAGTTTTAGCTCCGCTCCAGGCCGTTAGGCGGGAGAAGCCTCAAAAAGGGACCAAGTCCTACCCTCGCCTATATGACTAGGCTAGACTAGCCTAGAAAGACACAGTCTTAACCCCACCTATATGGCAAGACTAGCTCAACCTTGACGAGGCCAAGTCATAACCCCCGCCTATTGGCAGATTTAACAAATCAAGACAAGGATTTGCGTAGAAAGATCCTTTGCCTGATCAGGTAAGAACACTAGCTTCACCGGGAAGCTTGAAAATAGGGTTGAAACCCTTCTCTGAAAGTCAGTCAAATGCAGAGACCAAGGGAATTCAATCTTTAAGATAGCTAATAAAGCTAAGAAATTAAGGAAGATAAACTCTCTAAAGTCACTGGATACCCGAGGCTCACCAGATCTTGATCGGGTAATAATCAGAGTGAGAGTCCCCACTATTCAGGGACCTCAGTCTTCTTACTTGAGTAATGGGGAGAGGTCATAAAATAATCTCCTAGAGAGAGGAGTATATTCTCTGAGAAGGATGTAGAGTCCCATTTATAGGCCTCTGGCTTGACCACGCCGCTACAACTTCAAGCGTGGAGCGCGCGGCGAAGTTAAAGCATTCAAATACTTGACCTTGAAAGAGAATAATCTCCCTCGGGATGCAACACGGTTATTTGAACTTCGGAAAAGGGAATAATCTCCCTCGTAAATGTAAGGGAAGTTATTCAAATCTTGAGAAAGGGAGCAATTTCTCTTGTAACTCGCAAAAGCGGTTAGCCTCCGGAATGAAACGTCGCTCCATCACAACAAGCGCGAGGCTAATGCTTGTAGTCCCCCCCGTTTGAAGCGAAGATACTTCAGGAAGTCCAAAGGCGAAGCTATCTAGAAGCGCAAAGCTACCCAGAAGTGCGGCAAACCTATTCCAAGCCCGAAAGCAGGGCTAAAGGCAAGTTGAACTCAACCACCAAGGCGACGTTCACATTAACATACCATCAATCATAGCAGTTCAAAGTATTTTAAAATCTGAGCCATTCCATTACAGATTCATGAAACTTTGAAGGTGGGGTCTTGTTAACACTCGAAAAAGGCAGAACTCCCGCATTCATCTTCAATCAGTCTGAACGACGTCTAACTTATCGACATCTATAAAAGATAAGTTGAAGGCAAGCTGATGGATAGAGACAAGGCAGCAACATGGACATTATCATTCCAGTAAAGCAGATAGTAAGCCACAATTGCCTTTTGGAGAGACCCAAGCAGTCTAAGATGCTAAGTTACCTCAATACTTACCTGACGTAAGCCCAAGGTAAGCTTCATAGCTCCGCATGGAACTAACTGCTTCGCCTAAGCTTGGTTGGTAGCCTCGCTTTGAGGCTAACTATTAGCTCGCCTGAAACTTCCCATTTAGCCCCGCCAGAGGCTGATCCAAGAGCTTCGCGTCAGAAGCCTTATCCCTGGCTGGTTTAACCCCGCTATGGCCGGGTCATAGCTCTGCCATAAACTGAGTCATAGCTTCGCACGAGGCCCTGAAGGAAACTTCGTCTGAAGTTATGAGCTAAGTCTTAGCTTCCGTGATCTAGCTTCGCATGATCTAACTTCGCATGATCCAACTCCGCAGTGAGCTTTACCAGGTCATCAAATTGACCGTTTCAAAATCTCACGAGGGATTAATGGGTGAACCCCACTAATTTAGTGGGATTAACGCCATTTTAAGTAGGCGGTTACACCCACCAACTTTGTCCCACATTAAGTGGAGACGATTGGGCTATAATGGCAAGAGGACGTTCGCATGAACCCTATAGCTTTGCCAGAAGCTCGAAAAAGTTTCGCAGCAAGGCCATTTACGAGCATCGCGTAAAGCTAATGACTGATTCAGCTTTTGTGAATTCAAGGGGGTGGTTACACCCCACTTTTGGCTATAGATAGTCCCTTACTGAACATGAGGAGGGGACATAGGGATGAATAGAGAGGAGATTGACTCGAAAGAGTAGAATTCCTAACAAAAGAGCTCTATTGATCTTCTGTTCTCTGATTCCCCGAACCAAGCGAGAAGGGAGTCTTATAAAGACAGTTCGATCACCTGATCGATTGCCTCATCAAGGGATAAAGTGATCACGGCGTTGATCAAGATTCCTACTGGCTTATTTTTTCAGAAATTTCAGAGGAGATCTACTTGTAATTCTTCCTTTTCTTACTTGTAATTTTGCTCCTCTACCTTTTTCGTAAGTTTTTCCCGAATCAATTTTCAATGGAAAAAAAGATGGCGACTCCGCTGGAGATTAACGTCACTTTAAGTGGGCGGTTACACCCGCCCACTTCATCCCCCATTAAGTGGAGAAGATTGAGCCATAAACAAGAGGACGTTCGCACGAACCCTCTAACTTCGCTAGAAGCTCGCAAAAGCTTCGCAGCAAGGCCATTTGCGAGCTTCACGTGAAGCTAATGACTGATTCAGCTTTGTTGAATTTAAGGGAACGGTTACACCCCACTTTTGGCTATAAATTGTCCCTTATTGAACACGAGGAGGGACACAGGGACGAATAGAGAGGAGATTGGCTTGAAAAAAGTAGAATTCCTAGCAAAAAGGCTCTATTGATCTTCTGTTCTTCGATTCCCCAAACCAAGCGAGATGGGAGTCTTTTTAGGAGACAGTTCGATCACCTGATCGATTGCATCGTCAAAGGGATAAAGTGATCGCGCGCTGATCAGATTCCTACCGAGAACAAAATCTCAGAGGGGATCTACTTATAATTCTTCCTTTTATTACTTGTAATTTCGTTCCTCTGTCCTTTTTGTAAGTTTTCGCCGAATCAATTTTCAATGGAAAACAAGATGGCCAATTATACAGGTAATACCTTCCACCACGGCATTTGATGCTCGAGCTTCCTGCTAAATCAAGGCATTCATCATTCCCTGAGCTCTAGCTTGTAGCACTGAAGATTGAGTCATTGCCAGTCTGGTTGTGGTGAACGGTCATCTGGAGGCTCTAGATGGTCCGGGAAATGGGGCAGCGCCCATAATTCGCCTTTCAGTCCCAAATCCCATGCTCGGGTATCCATGTAGGATTGGACACTCCTTTCTCATATGACCAATATTGCCACATATGAAACATTGCTTGCCTTAATTACAGTTGCCCACATGGTTCTGTTACACCTGAGACACTATGGGTTTCTAGTAAGGTTTGGACGAGGAGAGGGAATTGATTGGGGCCCGTGCAAGAATCCTCCTCCATTCCATGTACCAACATGATATCTTGAAGCTGGTACTACCGAGGATCCCATATTTCTATTCAATATAAAGTTTACCCTCCAAAGCTCTGTGTCTCCAGATATCAGGGACGTTTAGGTGGAGGAAATTCCCTATTTGGGACTTTCTGGTTTTCCAGTATGTCTGGTTCAACTTCCAATCTTGGATGTAGATTTGATGTCACATCCCGCTTCCCAAATAGTGGAAACGGAGTCGCGACGAGAGTCGACGACGTACATACGTGAGAAAAATACCCCACGTATACACACTAAGCTTAAAGTAACATGAACAAGTTATAAAGCTAAACCATACTAAATTAACGATCACCGTAATATCACATATAAGCATCCACGCATGATATCATATAAAAAGAACTGGAATAAAGATTGAATTTGATATACATCAATCAACAAACTTATAGAGATAGGAATAAAAAGAGGCAAAATACCAGAATAAAAAGAAAGAGAAACTCCAACTCCTTGCGAAACATACGATCACACAAACACTTGAACAATATAAGAAAGTGTCTAAAATCCTAGACATGCGAATCCAGGTCATCAGAAGTGACCTAATGAGTGTGTGTGTGCAAAGAGAAAGATGTTCGTGCATAATAGCCAATAACAACATGATAAACTGAATAAAAGATAACAGAATAATTATTATCAAGAACAAAACTATAAACGATATATAACTGGTATCATAATAAAAGAAAACCACTAATGTCAAGATGTGTAACCTAAAAGATGTTACTAGTCTGGTATACAATCAAGTCATGTGTACAATCATATGTCTATCATGGTTTATATATGTACAGTCAGGTGATTACGGTCAGTCACAATACACCATAAACAGTTCATTATCATTTATTACGTTAGCGAACACCAATTGCCACCTGTAATAAACACATCCATACTACACCTATCACACGTGTCAATCAGGGTCCTAAGTTATTGAAATTAATAGAAGAGACATTGTCCATGTTTTAAGTGGGTTCCATTCGGACCACGACTCAATCACCTGGCGCTGAACCAGGTCCTACCCTAGGAAGTCAATAACAATAATAATATGAACAATATGGGATATCAGTCATCCTCGAAACCCTGCAGTGGAACCGTATCTCAGTTGCGCAACCTGTATCATAGGTCTACTCAAAATACCGACGCTGTCTCCTCCATTAATTTTTCCAATCCCGGTGTAAGTTGTTAATTTATATTATTATTTAGATCAATCAATATCCACGTATTTCGATTACTGGGATGATACGGTGGTAGTAATAATATCATTGATGTAACAATAACAATATGAATAATATTACCGTATAAACGGTAGAATAATGAAACAATGAATGTGTCACAGTCCGACAATACTTTCCAAGTAACTTTTAGTAACATGAATACAATAACCAGCCCGAATACTGCTTCATAGACAGTCTCATCTAGAACTGATCAATATCATATATACTTGTACTGCATGTACCAATAGCCGATCTGTCTATTCATAGTCTTAATAGTCATCATGAACCTAGCCTCAAGTCATCCTGATCGTCAAATATCAATCTATGTCAAAGTAATATGGTACAGTAACCCACAAGTTTAATAAATCAATAACCAGTTCTCTCATCAATCAATCTACTCTAATCCTCAAGTCATCGATATATCCATCCTCTGAGTCACCGATATATTCGAATCTTAATAATTGCAATACTACGTGTTCTAATATATCTAATCAAATCCCCATACTCTAATCTGATCAAAGTCATCACAAATTCTCACTTCTATCAAGGTCAATCATAAGATCCCAAAACTCAGTAACATATCAGATATATATCTAAGATCTATTAGGTCAGGTCAACCCAATCAACGCCTATTCCTCAACCCCCAAGTCAACTCCAATCCAATCGACGCTACTGACTGGTTCAAGTCCACAATTTATTTTATTAATAAAGAACTCCTATTTATTCAATAATCGATATCCAAATCAATCAAGATCATAACTAAAAAGTGTAACATCCTCGATAAACATGGAATCTAATTCACCTCTACATCTAATGATTAATTTCGATAAAGTCATCAATATATCAGTCAAACTCATCAATTCAAGAATCCAGAAATAATATCTCCAAACAGTCCAAAAGTCAGTCTCAACGCATACGCTAGCGTCAAGGGTATTATATTTATACATGTACATGTATCGATAAAGTAACATCATGTCTAACATGTCCTCATATCCAAAAGAGTTCTAGTCAAAATAGTCACCAAACAATTTGTCTGATAAATACTATACACAAGATATGACTCTCTAATCTCAATCATGAATTAATCAGCCTCAAGATCAATATATTTATATTCTAAGATTTATCACAACTGGGTCAATTACAAGATCAAGTTCGGTCTAAGGTATATCAATACTAGGCCTAAGCCAACAATGATCATTTACCAATACATGAAATGATACTAATACAAGCTCATATCAACTACGCAAATAAGGTGAACAATCAATAATGTCTCATTAAGTGATATAGGTAATTAAACTGGTAAAATACATCAAATAGTCACATGAAATAATATGAATAAAAACACAAATATCCAATAACAATGGTAATAAGAAAATGACATAATAACAAGCACTCACCTAAAATGACATGGTTTCGAAACCGAATCGCCATCCGGTCTTCATTGTACGAACCGGTACGAATCTTCGGATCATCCCATGGGTCGGTCTTCAAATCGCCTATATGTCAGGTCTATAACGAGTACCAAACTTAATCTCCATTACTGGGTTTGAATCACATGAAATGACATATTAAAACACATAAATAAAATAATTAAAATAATGTAAACATTGGTTGGGTCTGAGATGGGGAATGGGTCTAATAACTTAATCCACTTCTATTTTTCGGTGGATTCGGCTTGGGTCCAAGATAAAGTGGGTTTGGATTTGGTGGATCCAACATGGAGAAGGAAGGACAGAGAGAAAAAGAAACTAGCAGCAGAAGAAGAGAGAAATGGTGAGGAGAAACAGCGGTAGAGCTGCGCTACCTGGGGCACGGTAATGCCGGCAGTGGCGTTACCTAACACGTGACCGCGATGCTGGGAAGCATGGTGGAGCGCCTGGGGTTTGGGTTGCCGCAGGGGGGGAGAGAGAGGACGAGGGACGGAAAGATGGGTTCACCCACAGGGGAGGAGCTCGGTTAAAATACTCTGTCGTGTGCATGATGGATAGAGGAGGAACCATGGAGGTATTGGCGATCTTGCGCACGAGGCGGCACACGCGAAGGTGGGCGAGGGCGCCGTTAGCGGCGGGGACCCAAGGTGCAGTGGAGATGGAGAAGAATGGGGTGTGTTCGGTGGATGGTACACGACAAGGAGAGGAAGGAGGAAGGATATGATGATGCGTCGGCCTCGTGGCACGGCAACGCGGAGGAGGAAGATGGGGCGGAGCTTAACTGCGATGGCGGTGACATCAGAGGAGGTTGAGGTTGATGGAGAGATAGAGAGGATAAAATCATGAAGAAGAAGAAGACGGCGGCTGGTAGGTTATAAGTTACAGTTTTGAGAGGTAGAAGGAGACGTCAAGATATATATATATATTATATATATATATATATATATATATATATATATATATATATATATTATATATATATATATATATATAAGGTTGGAGTGCGTTTTTGGCCTCTGGGCTTGAAAAAGAGATTGAGATAATAGAAGTGGGTCTGTTGGGAAAATGAAAGGAAAGGAAAGAAAGAAATAGTGAGTGGGCTTGAATTTGGAATAGACTTGGGGGCTTGGGTTTGGGCTTGGGAATGGAAAAAGAAAATAAATATATAATAATAATAATAATAATAATAATAAGAACAACAACAACAACATTTGTAACTACAATACTAATAGCAAACTAAAATGATTAATACTGACAATAGTAGTTAATGGCAATTAGTAGTAAAAAAAATCACATAAGATAACAATAATAAAAATACACAACGTATATATATAAAAATAATATTATACATTATTAAATCATCTATTTCAAAATAGAGGTATTACATTCTATCCACCTTATAAAAATTTCGTCCTCGAAATTTCGATAAAGTAGGGAATGATAAAAATCAAAATCAAGATAGAAAACAAACAAGCTTCCACATCGCTTCTGAGTATATCGTGGGTCCGCTACGCTTCCATGCGCGCTCTGATCTCTGTTACCGCGCTTCAACATGGAGCGACCAGGCTCAAGAGACAAAATCAGGGAATTTGAATTGGGAAAAAGAATAAGAATCAAGATGGAACCATGATTACTATAGATGAAGAGTTGGAATCAGGAGTATCAAAAAATCAAAAGGCGAATATCCAAAGGGAAGTATCATCGTGTGATTTCTATATGTATATTGCAGTGTCAATATAACTTGTTTCAAGTTACCAAAAAGAACTAGGTCCTCTTTGAGTACACTTAGCTCTAATACCAAGAAAATCCTGTCACGCCCCGCTTCCCAAAATACGTGAAAATGGAGCCGCGACGAGAGTCGGCGACGTATATACGCGAGGAAAATTCCCCATGTATACACGCTAAGCCTAAAGTAACTTGAACAAGCTATAAATCTGTACCATACTAAATCAACGAACACTGCAATATCACATATAACCACCACGCATGATATCATATAAAAATAACTGGAATAAAGACTGAATTTGATATACATGATCAACAAACGTATAGAGACATGAATAAAAAGAAGCAAGAATATAAGAATCAAAAAGAGAAACTCCAACTCCTCGCGAAGCGTACGATCACAAGAACACCTGAACAATATAAGAAAGTGTCTAAAATCCTGGACATACGAATCCAGGGTCGTCATCAGACCTAATGAGTGTGTGTGTATTAAGGAAAAGGTATTCGTGCATAATAACAATGTAAGTAATAACAATATGATAAACTGAATAATTAATATCAAGAACAAAACTATAAACGATATATAACTGGTATCATAATAAAAGGAAACCACTAATGTAAAGATGTGTAACGTAACATATGTTACTAGTCTAGTATACAACCCAGTCATGTGTACAATCATATGTCTATCATGGTTTATATATGTACAGTCAGGTGATTACGGTCAGTCACAATACACTATAAATAGTTCATTATCATTTATTACATCAGCGAACATCAATTGCCACCTGTAAAAGAAGCATCCCATACTACGCCTATCACACGTGTCAATCAGGGTCCTAATTTATTGAAATTAATAGAAGAGACATTGTCCATGTTTTAAGTGGGTTCCGTACATACTCGGAACTAAGTGAAATCACCTAGAGGGGGGTGAATAGGTGATAATGCTAATCTAGAAACTAAATGCGGAAGCTAAAACAATTTTGCAACACACTTAATACAACCAACAAGTGTAGCCGAATTCCCCGTGAAGGGCTCTGGACTAACTCCTCTTGATTCCCCTAGATATGGGTTGAGGTGCTATATGAAGCTCTTGTGGTTAAGTACAAGTGAGGCACACACTCAAGCAAGCCAAGCATATAATGGATATATAGCAATATGAAAGATGCAAGGCACAACACAAGCAAATATGATATGTATGAATGAATGATGCTTTGCACAAATAATGAGAGAGAGTTAGAGAGACAATGGATCAAACGCAAATACAAAGATATGTTCCGAGGTTCGAGCCCCTAGCTCTACGTCCCCGCCTTCACCAAGAAGGATTTCTAATCCACTATCTTGTCCACTGAAGACTCCCACCGAGGGAACCTCCACCGAGGAGGATTTTTACAAGGGAGTACCGAACTCCTCTCTCAAATACCGCTTCACAACCGAGGGTATGCCCGTAGCCAAAATAACAACCAACGCCTCTACCGAAGAGGGTTACAACCAATCTCCACCTCACAATAGAGGGAGCAAACCACAATCTCAACCTCTACCAAAGAGGGAGCAAACCAATCACCCGATCAACCTCTACCAAAGAGGGATACAACAAAAGTAAGGGTGTACAACTTGGAGGCTACAACAACCTCAAACAATCTTTTCTTTTCCCACAAATAAAAGATCCTATAGAATAGGGTAGATGATAGCTCAAGTGTGAAAAAACTAGAGTTTGGAAAACGAAAACTCAAAGAAAACACTTGGGAAAACTCTTTGTAAATGATAGACATGAAGAACAAAACAAATCTCCCAAATTTTCTATTTTCTTTAATTTTTCCAAAACTCTAAAACAAATAAAGATTGATCTTTTTGGCACTTAAACACTTTTGAAAACTTGTTTTTAAAACCAGAAAATGGGGAAATTTTTGCTCTGAAAAATCTTATCTAAATCCTAAAGAGATGGGGTAGATATAGGCCCAAAAGAAAACTAGCCGTTAGGCTGATCTGTCAGCCTGACAGGCTGGCGGTCGACCTGCCGGTCGACCGCCAACGGTCATAAATATGACCGTTGGTGTAACGCCCCGATTCCACTGATACGGGGACGTCACTGCAACGTATATACGTAAGTCCGAATTACCTTCCCGTATATACGCTAAGCATCAGTACAGACAAGAATCAGAGTACGGAAGCGTATGGTGCATTATACATTCCAACACATATATATACAATCACAGAGTTATCACCAGAGGTGATGAATATTACAATAATATAACATCACAGATATGCGCAAATGCGGGAATACAAGAGATACACACATATATGAACGATACAAAAGGAGTTCACATACAAGTATACAAGGATAGTACAAGTATGAACAGTATAAAAGAGCATGGACAGTATAAGTATAAACAGAAGGGCACTCACGAGAAAACTCGAGAGGCACACAGGGGCCTGGAAGGAAATGGCTCTGAAAGGTAGGCTGGTGATCCACGCTACCGCTGCGCCACTCTGATCACACGCTCCTAGCTCCATGACCTGGACATGTGGATCCAGGGGAGTCAAATGATACTCCCCAGGCGAGTGGTGAAGCAAAACCAGTGGTGAAGCAGGGTGAGCACAATAATGCATATAACAAATGATATCAAGAAGGAAATACTCAGGAGTCAGATAGGTGAGAGCAGATATGAACAGATATGACAGGATAATCATAAAACAGGGAATCCGAATAAACCAATCCGAGCTACCAGGTAGTTATAACATAATACTCATAAAACAGGAAATCCGACATAAAGTCCGGGAAAAGCAAATAAGGTAAGGCACATCACAGATTCATAGCCGTTTAAGTTGCAGGCTTTGGTATGCGTCCCATTCCACATACCTCTACTTACAACTTAAAGAGCCGGTTATTATGACACTTTATTATTATTACTCGTCTTACCCATATATCTAGGTATGTGTCTCGGTGTACGGCCAACTCACATACATCCATATATAAGCAAGTCGAGGTTGTTATTGGAAACAAGCGGGGGTATCAACGAACTATGTTTACAGTGGGTCCCGTACATACCCGGGACCACGGCCCAGGATTGTTCCGTTGCTAGGTGACGGAACCTGCCGCAAGGCTAACAGGAGGGGCTTATGTATGCCCTATCATACAGGAATAAGGGAGCCAGCTCTCCCCTCGGTCCCCTGGAGGCCCACAGGTCAGACCGGAACATGAGTGCACAATACCTAATGCCACTGTAAACACGAACACATATCGATATCCGCATGTTTCCCCCGACCCAATACAAGTTGGTACATTTTAGGATTCATTAGTTTAATTATCACTTTACGGGAAAACAGGTACAGGACATGATCAGGAAAATCGGGTGTACATAAATACTATATAGTCAAGTCACTGCATGTAAAGCAGGAATACAAGTCACTGCATGTAAAGCAGGAATACAAGTCACTGCATGTAAAGCAGGAAAACAGGTCACTGATCATGAAACAGGATAATAAGTCAAGTCCCCGTAAAGATGATAATCACAAGTCAATATATCATGCTGGGTGTAAAGTGATAGCATGACAGGGTGGTGATACTAGCAAGCAATCAAACCTGATAGGAGATTGATAATAGTCAGGGTAAGTCAGGGTACCACATAAGAGTCTTGTCAAATAGTAGCATGCCAGGTGGTCAAGTGATAACACACTAGATGTCAGGTGATATACATGTGTTAAAAGGTAACATGTAATTGACAGGTCTAGTAATAGCATGGTAAGTGGTAACAAGGAAGTGACTCAAAGTCCAACGACCACGAAGGGTCGGCCACGCATGGTATATGATAAAAATAAGCATATCAATAGCATGGCACAAGTACACGATAAAGCTACCCTAATCCAAGCAATAGCAGGGCAAGTGATAACATATCAGAAACTAAGAATACAACGACCACGAAGGGTCTGCCACGCATAGTATAAAAGCATCAAAAGATATATATATATAGACATGAAATCAAATACATGAAAATAGGAAATGAAATACTTATCGAGCCGATGAAACGGGAAACTCAAAGAGAGGCGAGATTACTCGCCTAAATCACCAATACGCCGAAATACCCGAAATCCACTGAAGTCCGGGACTCGCCATCAAATATAATAAAATGTAAATATTTGTGGAGAGAGAAAGAAGGAGGAGAGAGAAGAGAGAGAAAGAGAGGGAAAGTTTGGAGAGAGAGAGAGAGAGAACTAGAGAGGGACTCCTAGAGAGAGAAAGAGAGATTTAGGAGTGAAAATCTAGAGAGAGAAAGAGGGAGTTAGAGAGGGAAAGAGAAGTTGTAGAGAGAGGAGAGAGAGAGAGGGAGAGTCCAGGAGAGAGAGAGAGAGGGTGAGAGAGAGAGAAAAGAGAGAGAGAGAGAAAGAGAGAGCAGGTTAGAGAGAGAAAGAGGAAGAGAGAGAGAGGACAGGGCAGGGGGCAGCAGCCCCCTGCACAGGCCCAGGGGCTTCAGCCCCTGGCCGGGAACAGCCGCCGGCCGGACGGCGGCGCCGGGCGGCGCCGGCCGCCGGCAGAGGAAGGAGGGGGCGCCGCCCCCTCCACAGAACACAGGGGGGCAACAGCCCCCCCCACAGCAAGGAAAGAGGGGGCTCTGCCCCCCTCAACAGAGAGAAGGAGAGGGGGCCTGCCCCCCTCTCAGCCCCAGCACAGGGGCCCAGGTGGCCCCTGGCTGCCCGCGGCCGCCGGCGCACCGCCGGCGGCGGCCCCGAACTGGGTGGCGCCGGCCACCCCAAGGAAAAGGAGGGGGCTGCTGCCCCCTCAACGGCCGCGCACAGGGGGCCTGAGGCCCCCTGGCCGCGCCCAGGCCGCCGGCCTCGCGCCGGCGGCGGTCTGCCCACGCCGGGGCAGCGCCGGAGGAGAGGGGGAGATCGGCGGCGATGGTGGAGGTCGGTCCCGAGGAAGAGGAAGAAAAGAATGGAAAAGAAAAGAAAAGGAAGAAAAGAAAAAAGAGAGAGAGGATATGGGGTTCTCTCACCGGCGTTGGCCGCCGGAGGTGACCGCCGGGGAGCTCGTGGTGGCCGGTGATGGTGTCGGCCATCTCCAGGAGAAAAAGAAAAGGAAGAAGAAGAGAAAAGGGAGAAGGAGAGGAGAAAGAAAAAGAAAAGAAAAGAAAAAATAAAAGAAGAGAGAGAGAGGATGGGAGAGGAATTAATGAGGGTGAGGTGGTTGTCTCCCCACGTGGAAGGGAGTAGGTGGGGTCGGCGGGAAAAGAAAAGAAAGGAAAGGAAAGAAAGAAAGAAAAGATTAAAAAAAGAAATATATAATAATAAGGTTGAAAAATCGACTGCCTCCGAAAAATCCCCAAAATACCCGGAGGTAGAAAACGTCATCCTGAGGAATAATATGAAATCGGTTTTCCAAAATAAAATCCCATTTTCAAACTAAAAATCCGGAAGTCAACCGCCGATACCGGTCTACACCGGGTCGGCCGGATTTTGATAAATTATGAAAAATCCCAGAAAATGTATTAAAGAATAAAATATGATTTTAAGAAGTAAAGTGAAAGCGGAATTCAGAAATTCAATCCCGATTGTAAACTAAAAATCTTGGAATCAGCTACTTACCGACTCCGACGGAATTTTCATAAAATCAATAAATCCTCAGAAAAAGTATTTAAGTGAGAAATGTGATTCTAAGAAATAAAGTCTAAAGGGCCATCTAGAAATTCCTAACCGTGTGTGAATTAAAAATCTTGGAATCGGTTATCTACCGACTCCGGTGGAAAATCCATAAATTCGTAAAATCTCCAGAAAAAGGATTTGGGTAGGAAATATTACTCTAAGAAGAAATGTCTAAAGACTCTTCGAGAAATTCCAAACAGTTTGAGAATTAAAATCCGGGAATCGGTCAGCGGCACTGGCCGACACCGGTTTTGAAGAAATTCATTTTAATTCCAGAAAAATCTAGAAAATCATAGAAATTATATTATATTGGAAAATAATATTTGAAACTGAAATCGGTCAAATCAGAATACCAGCAAGACCAAATCGAGTAATATACTAGGATCGGGTCCTTCGGTTCAGACTAGGGCTGACTCCGTGTCCACGAATCCAAATCCAAAACAAAACAATCATATAAGGAATTCATCATACAGAATAAATACAGGAAACAAATCGAAAAATACGATCGGAAATCTGAATACGCAACTAAGTACGTATTCCAGGAACGGGGTATTACAATCCACCCACCTTACAAAAAATTGCGTCCTCGCAATTTCGTTAAGGGGCAAATTGAATACAAAGGGAACAAAGGCTGGAATCTATACTAATTAAGATATGAAGCACTATAGGTAGGGCTCTCAAGTCGGCTGAATAATATGCTGACGTCGTGGCTGTGCAATAAATAATACTGCTGATGTCGTGGCTGTGTAATAAATGAATACTGATGATGTCGTGGCTGTGTAATAAATGAATACTGATGATGTCGTGGCTGTGTATAAAGAAAACCCCGAAAATCCTGAGCATAATAAAGGAGACCGATAATTAAGAATCCGACTGCTGTCCTCTGAAAGATAGCCAGATCAAGATCGATCTGGAGAATACCAAGCTTCATCAAGTTGGCCGAAGAGATCACATAATAGCTTCATTCTGAACCAGCCACTACCTCTCTAGTCTAGTCATATCTTAAAATAGTATAAGGCTTCATAAAACCAAAACATAAAACCAAAACAGGGGAAGGATAGGAGGAATTTGGAATCCAAGGAAAGATAGCCAAGGAGGGATTTGAAACCAAAGGAAAGATAGTCAAGAAATAGATAACTCTGCACTTGCAGTTGGAATGTATAACCAAGATTCATGTATTCCAGTTGCAAATCGCTTTACCATTGATTTGCCTTCTGGACGTACTGAGGAGGTTAGAGCCTAAGCTCTGATACCAACCTGTAACGCCCCGATTCCACTGATACGGGGACGTCACTGCAACGTATATACGTAAGTCCGAATTACCTTCCCGTATATACGCTAAGCATCAGTACAGACAAGAATCAGAGTACGGAAGCGTATGGTGCATTATACATTCCAACACATATATATACAATCACAGAGTTATCACCAGAGGTGATGAATATTACAATAATATAACATCACAGATATGCGCAAATGCGGGAATACAAGAGATACACACATATATGAACGATACAAAAGGGAGTTCACATACAAGTATACAAGGATAGTACAAGTATGAACAGTATAAAAGAGCATGGACAGTATAAGTATAAACAGAAGGGCACTCACGAGAAAACTCGAGAGGCACACAGGGGGCCTGGAAGGAAATGGCTCTGAAAGGTAGGCTGGTGATCCACGCTACCGCTGCGCCACTCTGATCACACGCTCCTAGCTCCATGACCTGGACATGTGGATCCAGGGGAGTCAAATGATACTCCCCAGGCGAGTGGTGAAGCAAAACCAAGTGGTGAAGCAGGGTGAGCACAATAATGCATATAACAAATGATATCAAGAAGGAAATACTCAGGAGTCAGATAGGTGAGAGCAGATATGAACAGATATGACAGGATAATCATAAAACAGGGAATCCGAATAAACCAATCCGAGCTACCAGGTAGTTATAACATAATACTCATAAAACAGGAAATCCGACATAAAGTCCGGGAAAAGCAAATAAGGTAAGGCACATCACAGATTCATAGCCGTTTAAGTTGCAGGCTTTGGTATGCGTCCCATTCCACATACCTCTACTTACAACTTAAAGAGCCGGTTATTATGACACTTTATTATTATTACTCGTCTTACCCATATATCTAGGTATGTGTCTCGGTGTACGGCCAACTCACATACATCCATATATAAGCAAGTCGAGGTTGTTATTGGAAACAAGCGGGGGTATCAACGAACTATGTTTACAGTGGGTCCCGTACATACCCGGGACCACGGCCCAGGATTGTTCCGTTGCTAGGTGACGGAACCTGCCGCAAGGCTAACAGGAGGGGCTTATGTATGCCCTATCATACAGGAATAAGGGAGCCAGCTCTCCCCTCGGTCCCCTGGAGGCCCACAGGTCAGACCGGAACATGAGTGCACAATACCTAATGCCACTGTAAACACGAACACATATCGATATCCGCATGTTTCCCCCGACCCAATACAAGTTGGTACATTTTAGGATTCATTAGTTTAATTATCACTTTACGGGAAAAACAGGTACAGGACATGATCAGGAAAATCGGGTGTACATAAATACTATATAGTCAAGTCACTGCATGTAAAGCAGGAATACAAGTCACTGCATGTAAAGCAGGAATACAAGTCACTGCATGTAAAGCAGGAAAACAGGTCACTGATCATGAAACAGGATAATAAGTCAAGTCCCCGTAAAGATGATAATCACAAGTCAAATATATCATGCTGGGTGTAAAGTGATAGCATGACAGGGTGGTGATACTAGCAAGCAATCAAACCTGATAGGAGATTGATAATAGTCAGGGTAAGTCAGGGTACCACATAAGAGTCTTGTCAAATAGTAGCATGCCAGGTGGTCAAGTGATAACACACTAGATGTCAGGTGATATACATGTGTTAAAAGGTAACATGTAATTGACAGGTCTAGTAATAGCATGGTAAGTGGTAACAAGGAAGTGACTCAAAGTCCAACGACCACGAAGGGTCGGCCACGCATGGTATATGATAAAAATAAGCATATCAATAGCATGGCACAAGTACACGATAAAGCTACCCTAATCCAAGCAATAGCAGGGCAAGTGATAACATATCAGAAACTAAGAATACAACGACCACGAAGGGTCTGCCACGCATAGTATAAAAGCATCAAAAGATATATATATATAGACATGAAATCAAATACATGAAAATAGGAAATGAAATACTTATCGAGCCGATGAAACGGGAAACTCAAAGAGAGGCGAGATTACTCGCCTAAATCACCAATACGCCGAAATACCCGAAATCCACTGAAGTCCGGGACTCGCCATCAAATATAATAAAATGTAAATATTTGTGGAGAGAGAAAGAAGGAGGAGAGAGAAGAGAGAGAAAGAGAGGGAAAGTTTGGAGAGAGAGAGAGAGAACTAGAGAGGGACTCCTAGAGAGAGAAAGAGAGATTTAGGAGTGAAAATCTAGAGAGAGAAAGAGGGAGTTAGAGAGGGAAAGAGAAGTGTAGAGAGAGGAGAGAGAGAGAGGGAGAGTCCAGGAGAGAGAGAGAGAGGGTGAGAGAGAGAGAATAAGAGAGAGAGAGAGAAAGAGAGAGCAGGTTAGAGAGAGAAAGAGGAAGAGAGAGAGAGGACAGGGCAGGGGCAGCAGCCCCCTGCACAGGCCCAGGGGCTTCAGCCCCTGGCCGGGAACAGCCGCCGGCCGGACGGCGGCGCCGGGCGGCGCCGGCCGCCGGCAGAGGAAGGAGGGGGCGCCGCCCCCTCCACAGAACACAGGGGGGCAACAGCCCCCCCCACAGCAAGGAAAGAGGGGGCTCTGCCCCCCTCAACAGAGAGAAGGAGAGGGGGCCTGCCCCCCTCTCAGCCCCAGCACAGGGGCCCAGGTGGCCCCTGGCTGCCCGCGGCCGCCGGCGCACCGCCGGCGGCGGCCCCGAACTGGGGTGGCGCCGGCCACCCCAAGGAAAAGGAGGGGGCTGCTGCCCCCTCAACGGCCGCGCACAGGGGGCCTGAGGCCCCCTGGCCGCGCCCAGGCCGCCGGCCTCGCGCCGGCGGCGGTCTGCCCACGCCGGGGCAGCGCCGGAGGAGAGGGGGAGATCGGCGGCGATGGTGGAGGTCGGTCCCGAGGAAGAGGAAGAAAAGAATGGAAAAGAAAAGAAAAGGAAGAAAAGAAAAAAGAGAGAGAGAGGATATGGGGTTCTCTCACCGGCGTTGGCCGCCGGAGGTGACCGCCGGGGAGCTCGTGGTGGCCGGTGATGGTGTCGGCCATCTCCAGGAGAAAAAGAAAAGGAAGAAGAAGAGAAAAGGGAGAAGGAGAGGAGAAAGAAAAAGAAAAGAAAAGAAAAAATAAAAGAAGAGAGAGAGAGGATGGGAGAGGAATTAATGAGGGTGAGGTGGTTGTCTCCCCACGTGGAAGGGAGTAGGTGGGGTCGGCGGGAAAAGAAAAGAAAGGAAAGGAAAGAAAGAAAGAAAAGATTAAAAAAAGAAATAATATAATAATAAGGTTGAAAAATCGACTGCCTCCGAAAAATCCCCAAAATACCCGGAGGTAGAAAACGTCATCCTGAGGAATAATATGAAATCGGTTTTCCAAAATAAAATCCCATTTTCAAACTAAAAATCCGGAAGTCAACCGCCGATACCGGTCTACACCGGGTCGGCCGGATTTTGATAAATTATGAAAAATCCCAGAAAATGTATTAAAGAATAAAATATGATTTTAAGAAGTAAAGTGAAAGCGGAATTCAGAAATTCAATCCCGATTGTAAACTAAAAATCTTGGAATCAGCTACTTACCGACTCCGACGGAATTTTCATAAAATCAATAAATCCTCAGAAAAAGTATTTAAGTGAGAAATGTGATTCTAAGAAATAAAGTCTAAAGGGCCATCTAGAAATTCCTAACCGTGTGTGAATTAAAAATCTTGGAATCGGTTATCTACCGACTCCGGTGGAAAATCCATAAATTCGTAAAATCTCCAGAAAAAGGATTTGGGTAGGAAATATTACTCTAAGAAGAAATGTCTAAAGACTCTTCGAGAAATTCCAAACAGTTTGAGAATTAAAAATCCGGGAATCGGTCAGCGGCACTGGCCGACACCGGTTTTGAAGAAATTCATTTTAATTCCAGAAAATCTAGAAAATCATAGAAATTATATTATATTGGAAAATAATATTTGAAACTGAAATCGGTCAAATCAGAATACCAGCAAGACCAAATCGAGTAATATACTAGGATCGGGTCCTTCGGTTCAGACTAGGGCTGACTCCGTGTCCACGAATCCAAATCCAAAACAAAACAATCATATAAGGAATTCATCATACAGAATAAATACAGGAAACAAATCGAAAAAACGATCGGAAATCTGAATACGCAACTAAGTACGTATTCCAGGAACGGGGTATTACAGTTGGGCAATCCCGATCGACCGCCCGGATACAAAGAGCAAAGCTCTCTGGTCCGGTCGACCGCCCGGTCGACCGGCCCACTGTGCTGCCAGACGTGCACAGCTCTGTGCACGTCGGTCGACCGCACGGTCGACCGGCCCTTGGTGCGGTCGACCGCACGGTCGACTGACCTGGCCTGTCAGCCAATTCTGGGTCAGAAATTGGGGTTAAAATATTTCTAAAAATCTTATAAAAACTTCTAAAAATCCCCAAAATTAGTTTTAACATTTTGCGTTGATATATAAACATGTGATAAAAATTTCAACTCAAATATCAGGCATATGAAACCATTTTTGTGTTTTAACATTTTTACCAAAAACCAAAACTTGTATTTTATCAAACTTTGATTTTTCAATACATGAATAGGATAGTTAAAATAAGTTTGTTTAAAAGTTAAGCATGCATGTATAGAAAGAATACATCTACTATACATAAACCAATTAAACTTGTTTTGATCAATCTATTCATGAAAATAAATATCGGTTAAATTAAAAACCGAAAAACCAATATCCATAAAACGTGTGTGTTGTGCACTTGAGCATATCAACTATTCTTATCTTTACACATGGATCTAAAACTCAAATTAAATTATGGATACCTAAGTCTTCTTGATGATCTTCCATCTTCAAGTCGACTTGGTCCAAACTCCGTGATCCAACGAGCATGGCTATGAATGATCTTGATGCTCGGGCCCTGGAATCACCAAGTGAAAGCTTCCAAACTCTTCTTTTTGAAGCAATCACCAACTAATATCTTGTTACATGATCTGAAACTAAAATCACAAGATTATTAGTAAACATAACTACATGAGTTAATCATCATCAAAACTAGAGAGGAAGGCCTCCGGGCCAACAATCTCCCCCTTTTTGATGATGACAAAACTCATGGAGTTATATATGCATAGATTAAAGTCAAGCTTCAAGGAAGCTCCCCCTTAACTCATGCATAAAACAAATAAACATAAATATGCAATGAATGACAATGCAAAAACAATAAAAGGCTCTAGATACCTAATGAAATGTTCAAAAACAAAACATGCTCTAGATACCAATTAAAATTAAACTAAATTAAACTTAATATATGCAAAACATAAATATGCATATATAAAATTCAAAAATTTTCTCCCCCTTTTTGTCAATCATCAATAAAGGGGTAAAAACAAAGCTAAATCAATAAATTTTTCTCCCCCTTTTTGTCTAAAACAAAAATATCAATTTAGGGGTGACAATCATTAAGATATCAATTGAAAATATGTCAAAGTAGCATCTTGATACCAATTGAAAGTAAACATAGATCAATAAATAAATGGTATATGCCATATACATTCATGAAGAGGAAGATGTGAAGCTTCCCTACATAGATACATTACATGAAGGAGGGATGACAAGCCCTAATTCACATAACGTACACTATGCAATGCATAAGAGGAGATGTGAAGCTCCCCCTACACACGTGTACCACATAAAGAAGAGATGTCAAGCTCCTCAATACAAGATACACTCAACATGAATCTATATGTAGAAGAGATGTTAAGCTCTCCTTGCATATAGGCAATACAAATCAAAAATTTTTGTATATGTCCTTAAAAAAATTTTGAGATACCAATTTTAAAACATTCAAATAAACATCTTGATATCAAAAGAGAGTATTTTTTTTTAAGTATATGATATCAATTTAAAATTTTTATTTTCTATCATAAAGCAAGGGAGTGGAGATACAAATACCAATTGAAATATGAAAATCGAATTTTATCCCCCTTTATGAAATACTAACAAAAACAATGCATAAGCTCGAAATAAGATACCAATTGAAAAATTGAATCATTTGAAACAAAGTTGAAACTCAAGCTTTAGCATAAACAAGATTTTGTGCTTAAAGATATAGGGATATAATAAGCACAAATAAAACATATTTATGTATGAAAAATAGATACCAATCGAAATTGATACTCTTCGAAATGTAAGCATACATATAAAAAAATATATGAGTATAAAAAAATGTCAATATTGATACCAATTGAAAGAATCCAATGATACCAATTGAAACAACAATAATATCAAGTGTATACCTCATATAACCTATCCTTCTAATCATGTTCAAGTTTAAAATGATTTTCAATATAAAGCATACATGAGCATGATCTCCCATCCATCCGCCCTTGGAAGGTAGGGGTTTTCAAAAATAGGTTTAGAAAATATAGTTTGTTTGAAAACTTCTACCAAATGAAGAATACGAACTAGTTAAATGGAAAAACTTGTTAACTACTACGAAATCCTTCAAGCAAGGAATAAAACAAAAATGTTTTTCATAAGAACATGAAATTCACAAAATAGCTAACACTCATAATCAATGAAGCATAAATATAACTCATGAAAACAAAACATGAGTAAATAAGAAATATGAGTGTACAAATAAGATGTGAAGATCATAATCATGAAAGATGGACAATAAGCTCAATATTCCTTGAAACATGAAAACATGAAAATCATCAAAATTATTTACTCTTCTAGGTATATGTATGTCCTATACAAACTAAAGTATACATACATATCCAAACATAACGAGTCCACAAAGATATATGCATGAAGGCACGTGGCTCAAAGGATGTATATGTATAAATAATAATTTGGATAAAATGGACATATACATGAAGTTAAACATAAATATATGGAAACATGAAAAACTAAATTTCCATTAAATCAAATTTCATTTCAAGGTATATGTATGATTTGTCAACACAAAAAGTATACATACATATTCCTAAACACAATTGAGTCCATATGTATAGATTTGCATGAAAAGCAAAAGACTCAAGGGGTATACATGTATATCTTAAAGTTTGGCAAAATAGACATATACATGAAATGAAAACACATGATCATAAAACAAAACCAAAATGGGAATACAAGTTTAAAATGCATGGATCATTAAAACTAGACTATACTAGCACATCTAATGGGTTCAAATAAGCATTCAAGCTCAAACATATATAGATTTATTTGTGGCCCACTATATGTACAAGTATATACCTAGTCTTAATGAAAACTAATATTTAAACGTATATTCAAAGCATGAAGCATCAAACAAGATAAAAATCAACATGATAAACATAAACATGATTATTATGTAAATCCATATGTCATTAGAACTATGATGACATGATAGCTAAACTAAGGTGAGAACACAAAATATGGGTCCATATAAGTATGGGTATCTCAAAAAGGGCTATACATGCATGTCAAGAGTCTAATAATTAGGCATTTTCATAATGATCATATAAACATCAAAACATGCTATAAATAATGAACATGAAAAGCATGCATAAATAAATAAGGAGTAAGAGACCGTTACCAAAACCTATGAGGCAACTTCCCCATGTCTCCAAAACATGGTGGTCCTCCCACCAAACATCCCTTGAAAGTGATGCATCCAATTGATTTCCATGAAGCTCGGAACGCATCCACTCCAAGATACCTCTACTCTCACGTCATGCGAGAGCCCACACCTACATCAAAAACAAGAGGGGTGGTCTTTGGTACCCACAACTTTTTGGGTCCATGGGGGTTAGTACCTTCTCTAACCCAAATAAATTTATTTGCTAAATTAGAAATATGTATTCTATCATAACAAAATTTAGCAAGGTGGCCCTTACGTCCACAATGTGTACAAGTGTACACATGAGCATACATAGTGTGATGGTGTCCGTGGGAGCATGTGTATGCCGTGGAGGGTGTGCATGAATAGATGGAATTTATTTCTTTCGAAACAAAGATTCCAAACGTGTATGGCCCACAACACATTGGCTCAAAGTAGAGCCCAAACAATCAACACTCTTCTTCAAAACAAATCATTTTTAACACTTGAAGATAAAGTGGAGCATGCAAGGGGTGATCTAAATGAAACTACCCTAGCATGGCAAACATGGGAATCAATCTTATTTTTTAAAAACTCATTTTTCTTTAAACAAACATCTAAATCATTTGAAATAGAAATTATTTTATTTTTCAAAGAGTTATTTTCTTTTACAACAAATTCAATTTTTGAAGACAAAACTTTATTTTTCTTCAAAACATTTTCACAATCATTTTTAGTTTTCAAAAATTCATTTTCCTTTAATACAAGATCAAGTTGAGATTTCAATGAATCCCTCTCATTAGAAATCTCCTCCTTTTCTTGCAAAACAATGTCAAGTCTAGAAATCAAATTTTTATTTTCATTGTTAAGGCCTAGACTTTTCTTTTTCAAAATCTTATATTTTTCAATTAATTTTTCACACACAATAGATAGTTCTTCATTCAAAGCATGGGCATCAACAAATTCATCACATGAAGAACTAGAATCAAAACTATCTAGTTGAGTTTCCGATTGTACCTCAAGGGAGTCATTCCCTTGGATCATGAAGCATTGTGACTCGGATTCTCCACTAGACTCCTCTTCTTGTTGGATTGGCATTTGAAGCTCGGAGGTGGTGGTGGTTGTCAACTTGTTCCATACTGCAAAAGCGGAATCAAGATTAGAAACAAGCAAAAGATGTTCTCTTGAAAGCGTGCTTCTAATGGCCTCAAGGGCTTGTGCATTGGCCCCTATATGCTTGCTATCACTAAGGTAGGATTCCTTGGTAAAGGCAAGGTGAACCTTACATCCTAGGGTTTGTAGGTAAATGGACATCTTAGTCTTCCAAACAATGATGTTGGAAGGGTCAAACATAGGTGGGGTCATGAAGTCCATGGGTCCAAACTATATGTGTGCAAGCAAACAAATGTGCAAATGCAAATGGTAGATTAGCAAAACAAGGATCTTACTCCTAGGATGTTAAGCCTAAGTATCAAGAGCATAGGCTCTGATACCAATTGAAATCACCTAGAGGCGGGATGAATAGGTGATAATGCTAATCTAGAAACTAAATGCGGAATCTAAAACAAATTTGCAACATACTTAATACAACCAACAAGTGTAGCCGAATTCTCCGTGAAGGGCTCTGAACTAACTCCTCTTGATTCCCCTAGATATGGGTTGAGGTGCTATATGAAGCTTTTGTGGGTAGGTATAAGTGAGGCACATACTCAAGCAAGCCAAGCATATAATGGATATATAGCAATATGAAAGATGCAAGGTACAACACAAGCAAATATGATATGAATGAATGAATGATGCTTTGCACAAATAATGAGAGAGAGTTAGAGAGACAATGGATCAAACGCAAACACAAAGATATGTTCCGAGGTTCGAGCCCCTAGCTCTACGTCCCCGCCTTCACCGAGAAGGATTTCTAATCCACTATCTTGTCCACCGAGGACTCTCACCGAGGGAACCTCCACCGAGGAGGATTTTTACAACAAGGGAGTACCGAACTCCTCTCTTAAACACCGCCTCACAACCGAGGGGTAGGCCCGTAGCCAAAACAACAACCAACGCCTCTACCGAAGAGGGTTACAACCAATCTCCACCTCACAATAGAGGGGGCAAACCACAATCTCAACCTCTACCAAAGAGGGAGCAAACCAATCACCCGATCAACCTCTACTAAAGAGGGATACAACAAAAGCAAGGGTGTACAACTTGGAGGCTACAACAACCTCAAACAATCTTTTCTTTTCTCACAAATAAAAGATCCTATAGAATAGGATAGATGATAGCTTAAGTGTGGAAAAACTAGAGTTTGGAAAACATAAACTCAAAGAAAACACTTGGGAAAACTCTTTGTAAATGATAGAAATGAAGAACAAAACAAATCTCTCAATTTTTCTATTTTCTTTGATTTTTTCCAAAAACTCTAAAACAAATAAAGATTGATCTTTTTAGCACTTAAACACTTTTGAAAACTTGTTTTTAAAACCAGAGAATAGGGAAATTTTTGCTCTGAAAAATCTTATCTAAAATCCTAAAGAGATGGGGTATATATAGGCCCAAAAGAAAACTAGCCGTTAGGCTGATCTGTCAGCCTGACAGGCTGGCGGTCGACCGGCCAGTCGACTGCCAACGGTCATAAATATGACCGTTGGGCAATCCCAGTCGACCGCCCGGTCGACCGCCCAGATACAGAGAGCAAAGCTCTCTGGTCCAGTCGACCGTCCGGTCGACCGACCCACTGTGCTGCCAGACGTGCACAACTCTATGCACGTCAGTCGACCGTACGGTCGACCGGGCCCTTGGTGTGGTCGACCGAGCGGTCGACCGACTCGGCCTGTCAGCCAATTCTGGGTCAGAAACTGGGGTTAAAATATTTCTAAAAATCTTATAAAAGCTTCTAAAAATCCCCAAAAATAGTTTTAACATTTTGCATTAATATATAAACATGTGATAAAAATTTCAACTCAAATATCAAGCATATGAAACCTTTTTTGTGTTTTAACATTTTTACCAAAAACCAAAACTTGTATTTTGTCAAACTTTGATTTTTCATTACATGAATAGGATAGTCAAAATAAGTTTGTTTAAAAGTTAAGCATGCATGTATAGAAAGAATACATCTACTATACATAAACCATTGAACTTGTTTTGATCAATCTATTCATGAAAACAAATATATGTTAAACTAAAACCAAAAAACCAATATCCATAAAACGTGTGTGTTGTGCACTTGAGCATATCAATTATTCTTATCTTTACACATGGATCTAAAACTCAAATTAAACTATGGATACCTAAGTCTTCTTGACGATCTTCCATCTTCAAGTCGAATCGGTCCAAACTCCGTGATCCAACGAGCATGGCTATGAATGATCTTGATGCTCGGGCCAAGGAATCACCAAGTGAAAGCTTTCAAACTCTTCTTTTTTGAAGCAATCACCAACTAATATCTTGTTACATGATCTGAAACTAAAATCACAAGATTATTAGTAAACATAACTACATGAGTTAATCATCATCAAAACTAGAGAGGAAGGCCTTCGGGCCAACACAAAGGCCCAATCACCTGGCACTGAACCCGGTCCTACCGCTAGTTAGTCAATAACAATAATAATATGAACAATACGGGATGTCAGTCATCTCTCAGAACCCTATAGTGAAACTATATCTCGGCTGCGTAACTTGTATCTGATTAGACTAAGAAGGTATACATATTATGAGTATAAAAATGTATTTTATGTACCCTTTCTTGTCTCCGCTATAGTATAGGACTATACCGAGTCGAATCTCAGGGAGAGCTCGCGATGGAAGCTTTGACGAGTGGTAGTGAAGTTATAAAACGAGATTTCTTCTATGTCTTATAAAAATAATGAGTCAAATGAAAAAGAAACTAAAGAAAGGATGGATATGTTCATGGTGGAAAATGTCGGAAAAGAAATCAATAGTGGATTTGGTATTCACAAGAAAAGAAAAGGAAACTTAAAGAAGAAGCATTCCATGACTAGCTTACCTTACTACCTTACCAATACTTACTAAACTCCGTGATAGTGAAGGCTTGCCTCATGTTGTCACTCCATAGGCGTGGATTCGTCTCGCGTGTTGATCTAATTACTTTCTCACTTGTCGAATGAGTGGTTTAACCCATCGGAGAAGAGAAGACCATACAACTTGCAAGATGAACAAAAGCAATCACCCATGAGTTAGTGAAGATGGCAAGGCTAGTGGTTAGCTAGTACATGGAGAAGGAATTAGCTAAAAGCCATTAGAGAAGTAAAACAAAGCATGAAGTAAATTTGCAAGGAATTAAAGAAAGCAATAAAGAAAGCAATTAAAGAAAGCACATAAACTAGAACCAAGCTCAAGTAGAGGAAGGAGAATGGATCAATTCTTGTTGCTTCAAGTGTCACCCTTGATTACACAAGCTCTCTCTCTCACAATCACTCTCTTTTACAATGAATTCTAGGGAAGAAGAAGAGGGATCTAAAGAACTAAACCTAGAGAAAACCCATCGGAGAAGAGAAGACCATACAACTTGCAAGATGAACAAAAGCAATCACCCATGAGTTAGTGAAGATGGCAAGGCTAGTGGTTAGCTAGTACATAGAGAAGGAATTAGCTAAAAGCCATTAGAGAAGTAAAACAAAGCATGAAGTAAATTTGCAAGGAATTAAAGAAAGCAATAAAGAAAGCAATTAAAGAAAGCACATAAACTAGAACCAAGCTCAAGTAGAGGAAGGAGAATGGATCAATCCTTATTGCTTCAAGTGTCACCCTTGATTACACAAGCTCTCTCTCTCACAATCACTCTCTTTTACAATGAATTCTAGGGAAGAAGAAGAGGGATCTAAAGAACTAAACCTAGAGAAAAACTAAACAAAATTACAACAACATACTAATTCTCCTCTCTTCTCCATTCAGTTTTTGCTCGCAGGTCCTAGGTCCAATATTTATAGGCCCTGAGAGAAGCTTCGAGATCTAGTCTGTTGGCGCAAAATCCGAGATCCAACGGCCTCAAAACCGTCGCAAAAGCGCGGGAAAATCCCAGAATTTGCGGCAAGATCTGGGCCGTTGAGCCCAGATTTTCTGTTGGGATCTTCTTGTTAGGTGGTTAGCCACGTGGCCTTCTGGAATCTTCAGTTGTTACGCGGATCTCTCTGGATCTTGGATTCAAGTTTGGGCTTTATCTTAATCTTGGATTTAATCCCTTTAATTATTGCTAATTAAAGTGATTATTGGATTATCTCTCCATTAGAGTGTGTACCTGCAATATATAGAGAAGATGAGTAAAAATCATATATTTATTACAAAAATGCATGGGAATAATGAGGTAAAATATGCAATATTGGATCACAATCACACCCCCACACTTATTCTTTTGCTCGTCCCGAGCAAAACAAAGAAAAAGAAAAGAAAATCTAGACTACCATTTTATTACACCACTTTCGCAGGTGACGCGATTGCACTGAGCATGTGCAACAAGCCGTTAAACCTCTAGGTTACCCTAGAGGAGGAGTGTTGTCTCCTGAGGGTTTTCAGCGGATTACACCCACAAAATCCATAAAGAAATAAGACAAATGTTAGTGTTTTGAAATGCATTTTGAACAAGAGACATGTTTACGAACTATTTTTGCAAAAATATAAGTGATCCTAGGTCATAAGTCCACCTATAATCATTCTTCCTTAAACTTAGTCTCTATGCAAGATCTTGTCTTCAATTAAGGTAAGAATTCAAAATTGGATTGAATATTTTATCCTTCATAAAACCTAGATAGTATGCACACCGTGACAGTGAAGATTTCTATGATTTCAACTCCAACCATCAAGCCATTTATTTATATATATTTATTTTTTTATTTTTCTTTTTTCTTCCCTTAGTTTAGGCTTTCTAGTTCACCCTTGTAACGAGCCTTTAACCGATGACTCCCAAACCAGACGGTCTTAGGGCATCAGATGAGAAAACATCCCTCGGGTTTAAGGTCTCGAGTAAAAAGGCCACAAAACTAAAGGGGATTATTTATTTGATCACCGTTAGGCGTGAATAATCATGCTTCTTGAGGCACAATTATCCAGCTTAATAAGTGAGATCACCGTTAGGCGTGAGTAACCATGCTTCTTGAGGCATAATTATCCAGCTTAATAGGTGATGTTTTATTTATATATATATATTTTTTTCTTTTTTTTCTTTTTTATTTATATGGCATTTTTGGTCTTTGTCTCCATCCCAAGAAATGTGTAAGTGTAAAGTGCATATTTATCTAAGGCAAAAAATTCAAGATAAAAATATCTCACCAATTTTACTTACTTAGCCTATAATTTTCAAACAAGATTTATTATTTCAACTAGGTTTAAGATGTCATAATTAAGGCTTTCTTAATTCCTAAGATACATCTTAATTTTCTAAAAAAAATAGATCAAAACTTTGTCTCTTATTTCAAAAAGTTTTTATTTTTTTATTTTTATTTTTATTATTTCTAAAAGAAGTGTAAAAGAAAGAAAATCTAAAATCTAAAAGAAATGTAAAAGAAAGAAAATCTAAAAACTCTATGTTAGTAAACCCTCCCCCACACTTATTTCATGCATTGTCCTCAATGCATCATGATATATGTATGCATGAAACAAAAATGAAGAGGGAAGGGAAAAAAATTACCTTTAGGTGGTGGTTCCGGTGGTGGTCTGATTGGTCCACGAAACATGGCCCAATCAACTTTTCTTTGGGTTTTGAGGAACCCACCAGAAATATAATGAATATGACCCACAAGAATGATGTATGCATGAATGATTTTTATTAGGAATTTGACCCCATCTAATTTCCAAATTTTCAAAATAATTTCAGAGTCAAGTTTATCAAGATCCTTGTCCCAGAATGGGGTATGAAATGATAGAATGGTTGACTTGGACTCAGGATGAACAGGAACTAACACCGACTCAGGAAGGTGACTGAAGTCAAGTGATGGTGCAGGAGTCGGAATGAGTTCGGGAATTGGGTCCAAGTCAAGAAAATGAAGCTCTAGTCCACAATCATTGTCCAATGATGGAATGTGACTTTCTAAAGGTGATATCTCTTTACTTCCAATATTAAGGAATTCAAGCTCATCGCCATACAATTCTTCAAAATTAAGGTCAATGTTTTCCGTCAGAATTGTACAATCAGTTTCAGAAGTAAAGAGATTGAGAAAATCAAGGTCACATTCCTCATGTAATTCAATAAATGGAGAACTTGCCAATTTGTCAATAGGATTATCAAAAGTGTATAATTGGTCAAGTTCAATGTGATCCTCAAAGATGGGTGATTTAACTTCATTATGAATTGGGACAGGATCCAATGTAGACTCCGGGAAAAGATTGAAGTCAGGTAAAGATACCGGAGTCATTATTGAATCAGGAAAAAGAATTGAATCAAGAAGTTGGGGTTCAAGATCACATTCCTCATGTAATTCAATTCCACAAAAATGTGAACTTGCCAATTTATCAATGGGACTTTCAAAAGTATGGAATTGGTCAAGTTCACTATGATCATCAAAGATTGGTGATTCAATTTCAAAATGGATTGGCACTGGATCCAATACTGACTCGGGAAATGAAGTGAAATCAGGTGAAGACACCGGAGTCATAATTGAATCAGGAAGGAAAATTGAATCATCAAGTGGAAGTTCAGGATCATGTTCAAGTTCAATTTCAGGAAATGGAAAACTTGCCAAAATGTCAGAAGTTTGGACAAGTTCAGGTTTAGGAGATGAAAAACTTGCCAAAATGTCAATGGGATTTGACGTTTGGACAAGTTCAATTTTAGGAAATGAAAAACTTGCCAAAATGTCAATAGGATTTGAAGTTTGGACAAGTTCAGGTGAATGTGCTGAAATTGAATCTGGACTTCCAAGACTACATGACTCTTTGGATTTAACAGAGTGGCTAGTGACATTAGAAATAGGATGAGAATGAAGAGTTTGGATCATCAAATCTAAGTCACGATTTCTAGCATTTTGAGCATGAGTCATGTCTTCAAGCAACTTTCCATAATTGATGACTTCATTGTTTTGATGGAAAGGTGAAGTATTGTCTTGAAATTGATGGTGAAATTGTGAGTCAAAAATGTGTGGTGATGGAAGAGTGGACTCACACAAGAAATCATTACTCATAAATGGTTGTTCATTATGAAGAGGTGGAACTGAGTAAGACTCTTGAAAATACTGTGGAATTGGAGAGGAAAATGGTTCTGGAAGTGTCTGCTCAGCTCTCTGTAAATTGGCTTCTAAACTCCTTAGTAACTCAGATTTTTCTTCAAATGGTTCAGAAAAAGGAGTATATGAAGCGGAATCGGGAAATGAATCTTGTGAATATTGTGGACTTGGTGGAAATGGTGGACAAGGAGGTTGATAATTAAACTCGGGGGACTGGAATCCCCAATGACTCGATGAAGAGTTGAAATTATTTTGGACATTATAATTGTTAGATGGGGGGTATGGGTCATATTGATTCGGATAAGGCCAACCCGGTGTATTTGGTTGTTGCATATTGTAAAACACCGGGTTGGAATTATCCGAATATAAAGTCGGTGTGAAATATGGATTATTATTAGGATGGAAAGAATTGTAATTGTAAGCCATATCACACAATCAAATACAAACAAACAAACAAACAAACAAAAGAAAGAAAAATTCTAACCTAAGTTAGGGTAGACTTAGGACCTAGACGACTCCTAACTGATAGACTGTCCACGGGAGGTTTAGTGCAGACTCTAACCACAAGCTAATCAGCCAGGGAAGGGTAAGGTTGGTGGGAGGTTTTCCGTCAGAGACGTTCCTTAATTAAGTAACCAGCAACCTTCGGGCTTTCGGCCCTCAACCCCTTTCCTAGACACTGATTTTGCAAGAGTTAAATTCCAACACTTTTCCCCCTTAGGATAATCTCCTAAATGAGTCCGAGATGTCCTTAAGGCCAACGTCTACTTTTTTATTAAATTAGGTTTGGGTTAGTGAGTGCTTGGGATTGTGGTTTTCGGGCTAAGGAAAGGGTAATGAACTCCCCCACCTTATCTTATTTACGGGTATGCCCTTAAAATTGAATTGTGCAAGTGTACAAGAAATATCACTAAGATTCACTCAAAGCATGAAAATCAAGCAAGAGATGATTCCTAGTCTATATGCAATGCGAAACGTACCTTGCCTCCAGCACTCTTCAACAGTAAAAGTAAAGAATTGAAAGACACGTGCGTAGAATGCAAATGTCTAAACAATTTTTAACAATTTCAACCAACTTTTTACTGTTTTTTAATTAAGCAGGAATAAGGTGAAGAATACAGAATTTCAGGTATATCAGCAGCTGTGTTTTGCAGAACCAGAGGCCCTGCAGAAATTTTATCAGAAGTTCACTCCTTATTGCCGCAAATCTGCGGCAAAATCCCAGAAATTGCGGCAATTTGGAGGGATCCTGGTCTCTGCTTTCGAGAGCAGAGGCCCAGGTCCACTTGTATGTCACTGCAATGCAAGATTTTCTGTTTCTTCAACCTGTAACCTGCAACAGAGAAGAAGATTCGTTTAGTTCTTCACTTTAAAGAAAATCCGTTGCTCTCCCCGGCAACGGCGCCATTTTGATTAGACTAAGAAGGTATACGTATTATGAGTATAAAAATGTATTTTATGTACCCTTTCTTGTCTCCGCTATAGTATAGGACTATACCGAGTCGAATCTCAGGGAGAGCTCGCGATGGAAGCTTTGACGAGTGGTAGTGAAGTTATAAAACGAGAATTCTTCTATGTCTTATAAAAATAATGAGTTAAATGAAAAAGAAACTAAAGAAAGGATGGATATGTTCATGGTGGAAAAGTCGGAAAAGAAATCAATAGTGGATTTGGTATTCACAAGAAAAGAAAAGGAAACTTAAAGAAGAAGCATTCCATGACTAGCTTACCTTACTACCTTACCAATACTTACTAAACTCCGTGATAGTGAAGGCTTGCCTCATGTTGTCACTCCATAGGCGTGGATTCGTCTCGCGTGTTGATCTAATTACTTTCTCACTTGTCGAATGAGTGGTTTAACCCATCGGAGAAGAGAAGACCATACAACTTGCAAGATGAACAAAAGCAATCACCCATGAGTTAGTGAAGATGGCAAGGCTAGTGGTTAGCTAGTACATGGAGAAGGAATTAGCTAAAAGCCATTAGAGAAGTAAAACAAAGCATGAAGTAAATTTGCAAGGAATTAAAGAAAGCAATAAAGAAAGCAATTAAAGAAAGCACATAAACTAGAACCAAGCTCAAGTAGAGGAAGGAGAATGGATCAATCCTTGTTGCTTCAAGTGTCACCCTTGATTACACAAGCTCTCTCTCTCACAATCACTCTCTTTTACAATGAATTCTAGGGAAGAAGAAGAGGGATCTAAAGAACTAAACCTAGAGAAAAACTAAACAAAATTACAACAACATACTAATTCTCCTCTCTTCTCCATTCAGTTTTTGCTCGCAGGTCCTAGGTCCAATATTTATAGGCCCTGAGAGAAGCTTCGAGATCTAGTCTGTTGGCGCAAAATCCGAGATCCAACGGCCTCAAAACCGCCGCAAAAGCGCGGGAAAATCCCAGAATTTGCGGCAAGATCTGGGCCGTTGAGCCCAGATTTTCTGTTGGGATCTTCTTGTTAGGTGGTTAGCCACGTGGCCTTCTGGAATCTTCAGTTGTTACGCGGATCTCTCTGGATCTTGGATTCAAGTTTGGGCTTTATCTTAATCTTGGATTTAATCCCTTTAATTATTGCTAATTAAAGTGATTATTGGATTATCTCTCCATTAGAGTGTGTACCTGCAAATATATAGAGAAGATGAGTAAAAATCATATATTTATTACAAAAATGCATGGGAATAATGAGGTAAAATATGCAATATTGGATCACAATCAGTATCCTAGGTCCACCCAAAATACAGACATTGTCTCCTCCATCAATTTTTCCAATCCCGGTGTAAGTTGCCAATTTACATTAATATTTTGATCAATCAATTTCCACGTTATTTCAATTACTGGGATGATACGGTGTCAGTAACAATATCAATGATATAACAATAACAATATGGACAATATTACTGTGTAAACGATAAAACAATGAAACAATGAATGTGTCACGGTCTGACAATATTTTTCAGAACTTTCAATAACATGAATACAATAACAAGCCCGAATATTACTCAATAGACAGCCTCATCTAGAACTAATCAATATCACATATGCTTGTACTGCATGTAACAGTAGCCGATCTGTCTACTCATAGTCTCAATAGTCATCATGAACCTAGCCTCAATAGTCATCCTGATCGTCAAGTATCAATCCATGTCAAAGTAATCCGGTACAGTAACCCACAAGTTTAATAAATCAATAACCAATTCTCTCATCATATCAATCTACTCTAATCCTCAAGTCATCGATATATCCATCCTCTGAGTCACCAATATATCTGAATCTCAATAATTTCTATACTACAAGTTTTATATATCTAATCAAATTCCCACACTCTAATCCGATCAAAATCATCACACACTTTCACTTCTATTAAGGTCAATCATAAGATCCCAAAACTCAGTAACATATCAGATATATATATCTAAGATCTATCAAGTCAGGTCAACCCAATCAATGCCTATTCCTCAAACCCCAAGTCAACTCCGATCCAATCGAGTCTACCGACAGGTTCAAGTCCACAATTTCATTTTATTGATGAAGAACTCTTATTTATTCAATCATTGATATCCAAATCAATTAAGATCATAACTAAGAAGTGTAACATCCTAGAGCAACATGGAATCTAGTTCACCTCTACATCTAGTAGCCAATATCTTTAAGATCATCAATACATCAGTCAAACTCATCAATGCAAGAATTCAGAAATAATATCTCCAAACAGTCTAAAAATCAGTCTCAATGCATACACTAGTGTCAAGGGTATTATATTCGTACATGTGCATTATCGGTAAAATAGTCTATCGATAAAGCAACATTATGTCTAACACGTCCTCAGTATCCAAAAGAGTTCTAGTCGAAATAGTCACCAAACAATTCATCCGATAAATACTATACATAAGATATGACCTCTAACCTCAATCACGCATCAATTTGTTGGCCCAAAAGGTTACACTCTCCATTTGTTTAGAGTTTTGATGATAACAAAACAAATAAGAGCTATTTGGTACTAATAAGTTTGTTCAAGATAAGTTTCAGGTTTTGTACCATGTTTGGAGGCCATTGCTTAGCTTTTGCAAGAAATTCTAAGTTCATGGAGAAAAGAAGGCTTATGGCACATCAATGAAGGAACATAGAAGAGAAGGCTCTAGCTAGGCTTTGCATGGCTCAAGACTTCAAGATTGCTCATGAGATTTCATTAGTTTTGTTTCTAGTTTTATAGTTTTGTTAAAGAATAGTGATTAGGATTGAAGCTCTATATTCCAACACACACGTTTTTGCGCACATGCATTTCCTAGAAATATTCCCTATAAATATATACAAAATAAGTTAATACAAAGCCTTTTGATTACAAACTCAATTTTATGTTTTATATATATCTCTAATCAAAAATATTTTATTAGATATCAAAATCTCCTTAAAATTCTTGTTAAGTTTTGACTTTTGGCCTGAGCCGGTCGACCGACCTGTCGGCCGACACTTGTTAGGTCAGTTCTGCCGACCGACCCAGTCGACTGGTTTTCTGGCAGGTTGGATGCGTATCCATGTGCACGTTCTTCGGCGACCGGGCGGACGACCGAAGCCTTCGGTCGACCGGGTGGCTAGCCGACTGAAGTGGTGTCACTCTCTGTTTGTTTCGATCGACCGGGCGGTCGACCGAGAGCCTGCAACGGCTCTTTTGTTTGAGTTCCGGTCGACAGGCCGGTCGACCGAGGTAACCGTTTCAGCCATAACGGCTAGCTTTTAAACACGTTTTAAATTTGTATTTTTCGTTTCTAAACGAATTTAGGGGATATTTTATGTGTCAAATTCTTCCTAATTAACATTATATGAGTTTACTTTTTAATCCCTAGCCCTCTCCTATAAATAGCGGTGATTAGGGTTATGTTTTTAACAACAACAACAAGCAATATACAAAAAGTTTCAAAAGTTTCAAAAGCCTTCAAGAGAGTTTGGTCCTTGGTTTTTGTGCTGAAGATTCTCTCATCGCTGAAGTTTTATTTTCTAAACTCTCTCTAGTTCATTTCCTTTTTCCACTTACACTATTTGAGCTTCAATTCTAACCATTACTCTACAGGGCTCTTGTAAGGGAAATAGGCGTTTACAAAAGATAGTTTGTGGTCTTTTGATCACCAAGAGAGAACTTGTACTTGAGATTGTGGAGTTGGGTACTCCGGTGTATTTGTAACCTCTTTGTGAAGTTATAGTTGTTAGAAATCCTTCTGGGTGAAGGCGGGGACGTAGAGCTGGGTGCTCGAACCTCGGACAAATTCTCGGTGTTTGCGTTTGGTTTACTTGTTCTTACTTGCTCTTAATTCCTGCTTCAATCACTTACTTTATATTCATTGCTTTATCTACTTGCTTCACATTTTCTTTGCTACATTGTACTTGCTCTTCATTTTCATTGTTATATTCACTTGTTGCATAATCACATTGTCAATCAAATACTCATACAACAAGATTGCATTGCACACCTCCAACTCATATCTAGAGGAATCAGGAGGAAGAAGTTCAGAACCCTTCACGGGGTATTCGGCTTCAAGTCTTGTTTTGGGTTGATTGTTGCATCATATTTTTAATTGTGCATTGATTAGCATTATCACCTATTCACCCCCCCTCTAGGTGATTTTCAATTGGTATCAGAGCTTGGACTCTAGGTTTGGCTTAACATCCTTAGAGAGATCCTAAAAATTTGCTAATCAACATTTGCATTTTTTCATTCATACACTAGTAAACATGGCCGACAACATCAAAACCCCTCCTAAATTTGATGGACTTAATTTCTTTATTTGGAAGGTTAGGATGACTATCTTTTTACAATCTTTAGGTAGCTTAGTGGCAAAATCCTTGACCAAACCCTATGTTAGACCCGATAGTGATGAAAGCACATGGTCCGACTTTACCTTTAGAGAATATGAGGCTAACTCTAAGGCCCAAAATTCCCTCCTAACCGCCTTGAATGAGGATGACCTTACACGAGTTATACATTGCCAATCCGCCTATGAGATTTGGCAACATTTGTTGGTCACGCACGAGGGGACATCACAAGTAAAGAGAGCTAAGATAGATCTCTTGAGGTCCCAATATGAAAGTTTTAAAATGATTGAAGATGAATCTATTGATTGTATGATTATAAGATTTACTAAAATCACCAATGCTCTTTCCTCTTTAGGTGATAATATTAGCAATGACCAAAAGGTGCGGAAAGTGATTCGGGCTCTTCCTTCATCATGGGAGATAAAGGCCACCACCTTGAAAGAATTGAATGACAAAGATGAAATGGATCTCATAAGTCTCATTGGAAACTTGAAGACTCATGAAATGGAAAAGAAGGCAAGAGAAGAAGCGGCTCCTCAAAAGAAGAAATCCATAACCTTCAAGTCTTCCTCCACTCTTGATGACGAAGAAGAAGATGAAGAAGAAGATGAGGAGCTATCCCTCCTTGTGCGTAACGTGAAGAGAATGTACCGGAAGAACAAGCTCAACTTTAGAAGAAAATTTGAAGGAAAAGAGGAGAGAAGAATCATTTGCTACAATTACCGAAAGCCCGGACATATCATGGCCGATTGCCCGGAATTCAAGAAAAAAGTGACTTCCTCCTTCAAGCAAAAGAAGCCGGTCGAAAAGAAAGCTTACAAAGTAACTTGGGATTCGGAAAGCGAGTCCGAAGACGAGGTGGACACGGCGAACAAGTGTTTCATGACAAACACATCAAAGGTAACCCCTCAACCTCTTGATGAAGAAGATGAATTAAGTAAAGAAGTACTTGTACATGCTTTTGTTGAACTTTCAGAGAGTTATGATAAAAAAAGATATAATGCTCAAAATTAGAAAAGGAAGTTGCTTTTCTTAAAAATCAACTTGCTATTGTTTCTAAAGAAAAGGATGAAATTTCTTCAAATCTTATTTTTACTCAAAATGAATTTAGTGCTTACAAAGTTGCTTGCAAAGCAAAATTTCTAAAAATTGATGAAAAAGAAATTTCTTCATTAAAAACTAGAATTGTTGATTTTGAAAAAGTTTTGAAGGATTGTGCTTTCAACACTAAGAAACTTGAGGAAATGTTTTCTAAAAAGCACACTTCTCATGCTAAACCTTCTCATGTCAAAATTCCTCATGCTCACACTACACATAACACTCATGCTAAATTTACACATGCTCACAAGTCACACACTCACTATGCTTTTATATATGGTAGAGTATATAGATGCACTTATTGTGGTAATAATGGACATTTGGCTAAGTTTTGTTATGACCAAATAAATAGAACAAATAATCTTGTATGGGTTCATGATACTAACACTTTAGGACCCAAGAAAATATGGGTACCAAAATCAAGTCCTAAATTATTTGATGTAGGTACAAACCAAGGCTCCAAGACGTAAGGAGCGGTGGTACCTTGATAGTGGTTGTTCAAGACACATTACATGGAATATCAATAACTTTACAACCCTATCAAGGTACATGGAAGGTGGCACCATCACCTTCGGGATGACTCCAAGGGCACTATCATCGGTATAGGTAACATTCAAATTGGTGCATCTCCCATCATAGAAAATGTTATTCTTGTTGATGGTTTAAAACATAACTTGCTTAGTATAAGTCAACTTTGTGATCGTAGACTTAAAGTTGTTTTTGATGACTCTTCTTGCAAGATTTTTGATTGCAAAACCAATGATTGTATTCTCACCGGATTTCATGATGATAATGTTTATATCATTGACATGCTTAATTTGGATTGTTCTACTAAATGCTTGAATGTTTTTGATGAAAATTCTTGGCTTTGGCATAGAAGATTAGGACATGCATCTTTTGACCATCTTTCTAGGATTAATTCTAAGGAATTGGTGAAGGGTATTCCTTACTTGAAGTTTGAGAAAGACCGCATTTGTGGTGCGTGCCAACTTGGAAAACAAACCAAGTCTTCCTTCAAACCAATCAAGGATATCATGCCAACTAGGCCACTAGAATTAATTCATATGGATCTTTTTGGACCAACTAAAACTAAGAGCTTAAATGGTAGTAGATATGCATATATTTTAGTTGATGATTTTTTCCGATTTACTTGGGTTTTCTTTTTGGAAAACAAAGATCAAACTTTTTCTCATTTCAAGATTTTTCGAAAAAGGGTTGAAAAAGAAAAGGTTTTTCGATTTTGAAAATAAGGAGTGATAGAGGTGGTGAGTTTGTTAACCAACTCTTCATGACTTATTGTTATGAAAGGGAATCAAGCATGAAATGTCATGTCCTAGAACTCCACAACAAAATGGAGTTGTAGAAAGGAAAAATAGAACACTTCAAGAGATGGCTAGGACCATGATGAGTGAATATGACCTCCCTCAATATCTATGGGCCGAGGCCGTAAACACCGTATGCTATATTTCAAATCGCATTTATTTGTGTAAAAATTCTTCCAAAACATCTTTTCAAATGTATCATTCTAGAAAACCTAATGTTTCATATTTCAAAGTTTTTGGATGCAAGTGTTTTGTTTTGAATACTAGAGATAACTTGGGTAAATTTGATGCTAAGGCTTATGAAGCTATTTTTGTTGGATACTCTTCTTCTTGTAAAGCTTATAGAGTATTCAAAAGATCTTCCCTTACCATTGAAGAATCCATGCATGTTAAATTTGAAGAATCTAATGTGGTTGTTGAGAATGTTGTAGAAATTGACCCATTAGGTGAAGACATGGAGAGACTATCCTTGAGGGACTCACCCGCTCAAGAAGAAAAATAAGAACTCATTGGTGATGTTCATAAGGATGAAGTGAAAGATTCTCAACCACTTCCTAAAGATTGGAGATACGCTACAAATCACCCCAAGGAACTCATTTTAGGTGATGTCTCTAAAGGGGTAACAACTCGCTCCAAACTCCATGACTTATGTGGTAACTTTGCATTCATTTCTCATTTTGAAACCAAAAGCATCCTTGAAGCCGAGGCGGACTCGTATTGGTTGCTAGCCATGCAAGAGGAACTCAATCAATTTGAGTGCAACCAAGTTTGGCACCTTGTACCTAGGCCTCATGATAGACCAATAATTAGTACTAAGTGGATCTTTAGAAACAAGATGGATGAGTCCGGGAATGTTATTAGTAATAAAGCTAGGTTAGTGGCCCAAGGTTACACTCAAGTTGAAGGAATTGACTTTGAGGAGACCTTCGCACCCGTAGCACGGCTTGAAGCCATACGGATAACACTAGATTTTGCATCTTTTAAAATTTTAAACTTTTTCAAATAGATGTGAAAAGTGCATTTTTAAATGGTTTTATTAATGAAGAAGTTTATGTTGAACAACCTCCCGGTTTTGTTGATCATGTTCATCCCAATTTTGTTTTTAAACTTGATAAAGCTTTGTATGGATTGAAACAAGCTCCAAGAGCTTGGTATGAAAGGTTTTCTAGTTTTCTCATTTCAAATGATTTTGTTAAAGGCAAAGTAGACACAACTCTTTTTACTAAGCATGTTCATAATGACATTTTAATTGTGCAAATTTATGTTGATGATATAATCTTTGGTTCTACTAATGAGTTTTTATGCAAGGAGTTTGAAAAGGTTATGCAAAGTGAGTTTGAAATGTCTTCCATGGGTGAATTGAATTTCTTTCTTGGACTCCAAATCAAGCAATTGCAAGATGGGAATTTCATATGTCAAGCCAAGTATGCAAAGGAACTCGTAAAGAAGTTTGGACTTGAAAGCTCAAAAGTTTGCAACACTCCCATGGCAACTACAATCAAGCTTGATAAGGATGACTAAGGTAAAAATGTTGATATTAAATTGTATAGAAGTATGATAGGTAGTCTTTTATATTTGACGGCAAGTAGGCCGGACATAATATTTAGTGTGTGTCTTTGTGCTAGATTCCAATCGTGTTCTAAAGAGTCCCATCTTTTTGCGGTAAAACGCATCATTCGTTATATTAAGGGCACAATTGGAATGGGTCTATGGTATCCAAAAATTGGAGATTTCTCAATGACGAGTTATTCGGATGCCGACTATGCGGGTTGTAGAGTAGATAGAAAGAGTACTAGTGGGACATGTTAATTTCTTGGTAATTGTCTTGTTTTATGGTCCTCTAAGAAATAAAATTCCGTACCTCTATCAACCGCCGAGGCGGAGTATGTTGCAGCGGGGGCTTGTTGTGCACAAGTCCTTTGGATGAAACATACTCTCCTTGATTATGATTTGCATTATGATCATATAAAATTTTTTTGTGATAATACTAGTACAATTCATATAACCAAAAATGCAAATCAACATAGTAAGACCAAGCACATTGAGATTAGGTATCACTTTCTTAGAGATCATTTTGAGAAAGGTGATATAGATATTGATTATGTTTTCACGGATTTGTAACTTGCCGATATTTTCACTAAACCACTTGATTTTGCTAGATTCTCCTTTATTTGTGGTGAACTAATATTTGTGTTATTGAATAATAAATTTTTTTTTACCCTTTTTGATGTATGACAAAAGGGGGAGATTAATAAGTCTGAGTTTATTATGGTCTTGATTCCAATAAGTGTTTATGATTTCTTGTATTTGAGTTTAAGTGTTTTGCAAGTGTTTTATACCTCATGATTTTTAATCCTAATGGTCTTTGCTTGCATATTATATTATTTTTCTTTGTTTAATGTAGCATAATTTGAGGGGAGCTTACACCTCTCTTTTATTTTTTAACATAGCCTATTTGTTTTGTCATCATCAAAAAGGGGGAGATTGTTGGCCCAAAAGGTTACACTCTCCATTTGTTTAGAGTTTTGATGATAACAAAACAAATAAGAGCTATTTGGTACTAATAAGTTTGTTCAAGATAAGTTTCAGGTTTTGTACCATGTTTGGAGGCCATTGCTTAGCTTTTGCAAGAAATTCTAAGTTCAGGAGCAAAGAAGGCTTATGGCACATCAAGGAAGGAACATAGAAGAGAAGGCTCTAGCTAGGCTTTGCATGGCTCAAGACTTCAAGATTGCTCATGAGATTTCATTAGTTTTGTTTCTAGTTTTATAGTTTTGTTAAAGAATAGTGATTAGGATTGAAGCTCTATATTCCAACACACACGTTTTTGCGCACAAAAATATTCCCTATAAATATATACAAAATAAGTTAATACAAAGCCTTTTGATTACAAACTCAATTTTATGTTTTATATATATATATCTCTAATCAAAAATATTTTATTAGATATCAAAATCTCCTTAAAATTCTTGTTAAGTTTTGACTTTGGCCTGAGCCGGTCGACCGACCGGTCGGCCGACACTTGTTAGGTCAGTTCTGTCGACCGACCCAGTCAACTGGTTTTCTGGCAGGTTAGATGCGTATCCGTGTGCACGTTCTTCGGCCGACCGGGCGGACGACCGAAGCCTTCGGTTGATCGGGCGGCTGGCCGACTGAAGTGGTGTCACTCTCTGTTTGTTTCGGTCGACCGGGCAGTCGACCGAGAGCCTGCAACGGCTCTTTTGTTTGAATTCTGGTCGACAGGCCGGTCGACCGAGGTAGCCGTTTCAGCCATAACGACTAGCTTTTAAACACGTTTTAAATTTGTATTTTTTGTTTCTAAACGAATTTAGGGGATATTTTATGGGTCAAATTCTTCCTAATTAACATTATATGAGTTTACTTTTTAATCCCTAGCCCTCTCCTATAAATAGGGGTGATTAGGGTTATGTTTTTAACAACAACAACAAGCAATATACAAAAAGTTTCAAAAGTTTTCAAAAGCCTTCAAGAGAGTGAAATCACCTAGAGGGGGGTGAATAGGTGATGGCTATATGTAAATGGCACAAATGCGGAATTTAAAATACACTATCACAATTAGCTCAAATAAAAGATTTGCAATAAATGAAGCAATCAATAGTGCAAGAATTAAAGAGTTTAGAGTTTAGAGAGATTTGAGCAAACGCAAACACGCAGATATGTTTCCGAGGTTCGAGCTACGCTCTACGTCCCCGCCTTCACACTTGAAGGATTTCCACTATTGAAGATCCCACTAGATCACCAATACAAGGACACACTTGTCCTATCTCTCGTGATGCCGCAACACCACCCGGAGCACACTAGCTCGCCTTGAGGCCGATGCCTCTACAACTTCACTCAAGAAGAAGAGGATCACACTTGATCAAAAATTCGCTCACTTGCACAATCCTAGAACCAATATGTAGATGAAGAATTATGGGATTGTGTAGTACAATAGCTAGAGAGAAGTAGAGGTAAATACTTCAAATGGGTGTCTAGAAATTTAGGGCTTTTGGAGAGAAAATCTTTTCTAAATGAAAGCCTTTTGAAAACTTGTAAATCTTTTGAAAATCTCTTGTAAAAATGTTCTTGATAGATATCTTATCATGTTGAAGTGACCTCCTATTTATAGGGGTCAAAACAGCTCCAGAGATTCGTTGGGATCAAATCCCAAAAAAAAACTGTCAGAAAATAGAGCTGTTGGAGTCTGTCAGAAGTTCTGACAGCAGCCGGTCGACCGAGCCGGTCGACCGCCAACGGTCATATTTTTGACCGTTGGGGGACTACGGTCGACCGTCCCGGTCGACCGGAACAAACAGAGAGCACTGTAAGTGCTCCGGTCGACCCGAGCGGTCGGCCGACGTACACACATGCACAGCGTGTCCGTCGGTCGACCCGGGCGGTGACCGTTTCTGTCAGTTCTGAAAAATCAGAACTTCCAGAAACCTGAAACCTGGGTTTTGGATTTTGGTCTTGGGTTTGAATGTTTTGGACCTTGTAAAACATAGAGTATAAGCATATGTCATAACTCTATCATGTTAAAACATTTTGATAAATACCCTTTTGACAAAAGCTTGTTTTGTCCAAAAATTGTTTTTCCAAAAATATTGTTTTTCCAAAACTTAAAGTTTCTAAAACTTATTTCCAAAAACATGTTAACTTTAAATCTAGATTGGAAATAGAATATGAAACTCTTTTTGAAGTCATGAACCAAAGTAAAGTGTGTGTGTAAGTGGTAATCCCATAACTCTACTTCTAACATCTAGGTTTTGACAAAATATCTAAAATAAAAATCAAAATACAAATCTTGGAATTTCTTCATAGTCTTGATCTTGACTTGGTCTTTTCTTTAAGATCTTGATTCCGAAGTTTCCTATTGTGCTTGGCTTGGGAATGCAAATCTTTTGGCGGCATCCAAACTTGTGAGTCTTGATTGTGGAGCCGTCAAATCAACCTGTTTAACCTGAAATTCTTTTAAACAAAACTTGTTAAATATATAACTAGATATGGTTTGTTATCATCAAAAATATCCATCAAGATATAGGGCTAATGGCCTTTGGGCCAACAATCTCCCCCTTTTTGATGATGACAAAACATATTTAGTTATCACAAATATTTTGGGTAGAGACTTCAAATGAAGCTCCCCCTCAACACATGCATATAATAAAAATCATACTCAGGCATGGATAAATATGGCAAATGATAAATGATAAACATCAAGTGATAATACACATGTCCATGCTAACAATTTTCTTGTCATAAATAAGGATGAAAACATGATTTCATATATGACATAAAGAAACGATACATATAAGGAAAAGCTACATGTCCACAAAACATAACAGAAATACATGTCCAAACAAAGGCAAAACACAAAATATGTCTCTCAACAAATAACTCTCCCCCTTTTTGACATCATCAAGAGGGGCAGGTCACTCAGCACCAGCAGCAGCATCGTCGTCCTCATCGTCGTCCTCATCTTCCTCGTCCTCAAACGAACTCTCTGCAGCATCCATCTTCTTGTCACCATCATCGTCTTCCTCCGAAGAAGAAGAAGAAGAAGAAGAAGCTGCCACCTCCTCGGGATCAATGCCGTCAACTCTAGTCCGAGGTGGAGGAACAGATGAACGAGCTCTGGGGGGAAATGGAGGGCCAGTGGAGGGAAGTGGACGAGCAATGGAAGTGGGATCAGGAACAAGCATGTCGAATTTCGTAAAGAGTGCCTCAAATTGCGTATCCATGAATCTCATGGAGTCAGCAAAATAGGACATATCATTACGAATTTCTTGGATACGTGAGTCCATCACCGCACGAGAATCTGCCTCACGCTGGAAACGTGCGTCCATCTCTGCACGAAGCGCTGCATCACGCTGCTTAATCCAAGCCTGGTGTGCCTTGAACTGAGAGCGTACCTCTGAGGAGATAAGAGCCTGAAGGTCTGGAGGTAAAACAGGGGCAGAAGCAGATGATGTCCCTGGGGCTGAAGAAGACCCTGGGGCAGAAGATGATCCTGGAGCAGCAGGAGGAACAGGAGGTTGCTCAGGAACGTGTCGACGCAACTGGGCTTCCATCCTCTTCAAGAGAACTCCGTCAATGTTTATTAGAGGATCATCAGGAGACTCAGATGAGAGATCAAAATTTAGAGCTTTAAGAAGATGTGTAATCAACATGCCATAGGGCAAGCTCCTACCCGACATGCGAATCTGGTCGGATGCCATATGAGAAGCTATGATACGGGGAACATTTATCTTAATGCCTCGCAGAAGGCAATAGATGATCAATGGAACAGGACCCCTAGCATGGCTGTACTCACCAGATTTAGGAACAATGTTATAGAAAATGATTTTGGCAAGGACCTGAGATGTGTGGGTGAATCTACTCACAACTTCATTCCTCACCAAACCAGGGTTGTTATCCCCGTGGATCAAAGTGGATGCTGTGAGCGCAGACTCACCCTCCGGAAACTCAAAATCATGAAGGTCATGGGTGTAGACATCAGCTCCAGCAGGGGAGAGATGTAGAATGTCAGCAAACTGACCAATGCTAAGGTCAATGTTCCTACCTAGGACTCAAGAAAAGATACGGTTTCCATCAAAAGAGAAATTAGTATAGAAATAGGGAACGAGAGATGTATAGACTTGTTCTTTGATGGTCAAGAAATCATTTAAGGAGTTGTTCTGCAGGATTTGGGGAATGTCCAAGTGTTCAAAATCTTGTATAACGACATATCTCCCTGAATTGATGTTCCTCTTGGAAAGATTAATGAATCGATTTTCAGCAACCTCATTAATGAAAGGTCGTTTGGGCTTGGGGACATATGAAGAGGGTTGAGCAACAGATTTACCCTTTTCAGACCTAGTTCTTTTAGACATTTTTTGAGGAAAAAGATGATTTTTGGGTCAAATAAGTTAGGGCTTGATCTAGAGAACTTAGAAACCTAAAATCTTTGACAAAAAGAAGATGATCCTAAAGCTAGATATTAAGAACAGTAGGAAAAATCAAATTTTTACCTGAAAGATGAAGAACAAAACCCTAATCAGAGAAAACCTGAAATTCTTCGAATTCTGCAGAGAGGAAGTCCTGAAAACGAAGATCCAGCACCTAAAGATGGAATCTGAAGTGGGTTTGGAAGGAATTTGAAAAAGATTGAGGGATTTGAGATTTGGAGGAAAATTTTTGAGGAGGGGAGAAGACGGGTTTGTCGGCTGTGAGTGTGAGAGAGAGAGAGAGAGAAAAAGTCAAATAAATAGCAGTTTTAGGGCTGAATACGATGAACGGTCGACCGGTCAGTCGACCCAGAAAACCCGAGAGCACTGCATCTCAGAGCGGTCGACCGGGTCGGTCGACCCAGAAATCCCGAGAGCTCTGAGAGCTACAGCGGTCGACCGGGTCGGTCGACCCAGAAAACCCGAGACCACAGACAGCAACAGCGGTCGACCGGGTCGGTCGACCGGCTATGCCCAAAAAAACTGAGAACAGAAAAAAAATTTAAAAGAAAAATTTTATCAAATAAAGTAGAATATATATAACATGTAGGAATACAACAATATTTTTAAATCTTCATTAGGTTCTCAAACAAAATATTCACACAAGACATTTTATTTAATTTTCATACAAAAATAAAGTTTTTAGAGATGTTGAAGCCGAATACCCGGTGACGGGTTCTGAACTTCATCCTCTTGATTCCTCTTGAATGAGTTGAGGTGCACAATTGCCATCTCTAAGGTATTTGTTTGAATATGAATTTTTTACAAAATTTTATTTCTAGTTTTTTTTTTAAAAATACAATGCGTATATATATAAATAAGCTAGTCTAGGCATGGCATGTGGACATACAATGGACATGGTATAAAAGGCAAGATAAAAAACATGGCATATACACAAACATGATAGAGATGTAAGTTTACACAAGCATGTATCAATGTATCATAAAAGTAAACTAACAATCCTATACATGTGTATATAAATAACCAAACAAAAACTTTTAAATGGAGAAGTTACCAAGCATGGGCAATCTCCAAAATAGGTGCCTCCATGATAGCGATGCAAATGCGATGTGTTCTTTGAGCTTAGTTGCATCCACCACCCGGGCACCGTTTCCCCCTAAGTCTTGGAGGAAGAAGATCCACCTGTATCATTTAAATTTGGTGGGTCTTTTGGTACCCATATCTTTTTGGGTCCTTTTGGATTAGTACCGGGACGAACCCAAACATATTTATTATGCACATTATTTTTAGCAAAATAAAATTTTTCTAAATGGCCTTTGCGGCACAATGCGTGCAAATGTAAATTCTACCACTACCATACATGTATGCATGTTTATATGTGTGTGCATGTTTCCGTGCATGTGCATGGTGAGTGTGTTTCCCTTGGGTTACTCCCTTAGGAAACCTAGATGCAATTTTCTTTAAATCAAAAGCATAAATTTTAAGAGTAGAGTCTAACACTTCAACCCGTTTTTGAATCTCTACAAATTCATTTTTATTACAAGAAACCATGGGGGTTTTTCCTTTATTAGCCATTTATATTTATCAAAGTCACCTTTTAATTTTTCAAAAGCACTAGATAAAACATTTTTCTCACTAAGACAAGTATCAAGTTTATTCTTTAAAACATCATTTTCCTTTTTCAATTTTTTATTATGAGATTGAGAGATCTCATATCTATGTTGTAACTCTTCGAAAAAATGAGCAAGTTCATCCATGGTAAGATCATCATCTTCTAAAGTGTTATCAAGGGTTACCTTAGAAGAATTGTCTCCTTGTGCCATGAAGCACATGTGAGCGGCATCGTGCTCCTCTTCGGATTCCGACTCCGTATCATCCCATGTGGCTACCATAGCCTTCTTCTTCCTTGGTACATGCTTGGAGGTAGTAGCTTGGAGAGCGGGGCAATCCGCTATGAGATGTCCGATCTTCTTGCAATGGAAGCAAGGACCGGGTTCTTCTCTCTTCTTTTCAAACCTTCCTTGAGGTTTCCCTCTTCGGAAGTTGCTTTGCCTCCCTTTCCTGTAAAACATTTTGCCTCCGGATAAGCATGGCAAAGTCCTCATCGCAATCCTCCGATGAGTCGTCCTCTTCAATAGTGGTTGGAGTGGCTTTGAAGGCGATTGTTTTCTTCTTGGGTGCCTCCCTTTCTTCTCTTACCTTCATCTCCATCTCATGGGTTTTGAGATTACCGATGAAGCCGGAGAAGTCCATCTCCTCCCGATCGTTGAGCTCCTTGAGGGTAGTTGCCTTTACTTCCCAAGATTTGGGAAGAGCCCGAATGACCTTGCGAATCTTTTGGTCATTATCAATTGCGTCACCTAGAGAAGACAAGGCATTAGTGATCTTGGTGAAACGCGTGAGCATGTCATCAATGCTCTCATTATCAAACATGTAAAAATTCTCATATTGAGAACGTAACAAGTCAATCTTGGATCTTTTGACTTGTGACGTTCCCTCATGAGTCACAATTAAAATATTCCAAACTTCAAATGCGGATTTGCAATTAATGATGCGTGCTAGGTCATCCTCATTTAAGGCTTGGGTTAATGCATATTGGGCTCTAGCATTAGCTTCATAATCCTTGGTGGTGTCCTCGGACCATGAACTCTCATCGGTGAGGGGTTCAACAAATTCTCTAGTGATGGCCCTAGCTACTCTAACACCTAGGGACTTTAGAAATAGGTTCATCTTGACCTTCCAAATAGGGAAGTTCAAGCCATCAAACTTAGGTGGGGACTTGATGCTAGAAAAGTCAAGTGATGCCATGGATGAGTAATATAAAGCACAATATATGAAAAATGCAACTAATATAGCCAAATAACAAGGATCTCCCTAAGGTGGTTAAACCAAATTGTAGGGTTAGGCTCTGATACCAATTGAAATCACCTAGAGGGGGGTGAATAGGTGATGGCTATATGTAAATGGCACAAATGCGGAATTTAAAATACACTATCACAATTAGCTCAAATAAAAGACTTGCAATAAATGAAGCAATCAATAGTGTAAGAATTAAAGAGTTTAGAGTTTAGAGAGATTTGAGCAAACGCAAACACGCAGATATGTTTCCGAGGTTCGAGCCACGCTCTACGTCCCCGCCTTCACACTTGAAGGATTTCCACTATTGAAGATCCCACTGGATCACCAATACAAGGACACACTTGTCCTATCTCTCGTGATGCCGCAACACCACCCGGAGCACACTAGCTCGCCTTGAGGCCGATGCCTCTACAACTTCACTCAAGAAGAAGAGGATCACACTTGATCAAAAATTCGCTCACTTGCACAATCCTAGAACCAATATGTAGATGAAGAATTATGAGATTGTGTAGTGCAATAGCTAGAGAGAAGTAGAGGTAAAGACTTCAAATGGTGTCTAGAAATTTAGGGCTTTTGGAGAGAAAATCTTTTCTAAATGAAAGCCTTTTGAAAACTTGTAAATCTTTTGAAAATCTCTTGTAAAAATGTTCTTGATAGATATCTTATCATGTTGAAGTGACCTCCTATTTATAGGGGTCAAAGAGATTCGTTGGGATCAAATCCCAAAAGAAAAACTGTCAGAAAATAGAGCTGTTGGAGTCTGTCAGAAGTTCTGACAGCAGCCGGTCGACCGGGCCGGTCGACCGCCAACGGTCATATTTTTGACCATTGGGGGACTACGGTCGACCGTCCCGGTCGACCGGAACAAACAGAGAGCACTGTAAGTGCTCCGGTCGACCCGAGCGGTCGGCCGACGTACACACATGCACAGCGTGTCCGTCGGTCGCCCCGGGCGGTCGACCGATTTCTGTCAGTTCTGAAAAATCAGAACTTCCAGAAACCTGAAACCTGGGTTTTAGATTTTGGTCTTGGGTTTGAATGTTTTGGACCTTATAAACATATAGAGTATGAGCATATGTCATAACTCTATCATGTTAAAACATTTTGATAAATACCCTTTTGATAAAAGCTTGTTTTGTCCAAAAATTGTTTTTCCAAAAATATTGTTTTTCCAAAACTTAAAGTTTCTAAAACTTATTTCCAAAAACATGTTAACTTTAAATCTAGATTGGAAATAGAATATGAAACTCTTTTTGAAGTCATGAACCAAGTAAAGTGTGTGTGTAAGTGGTAATCCCATAACTCTACTTCTAACATCTAGGTTTTGACAAAATATCTAAAATAAAAATCAAAATACAAATCTTGAATTTCTTCATAGTCTTGATCTTGACTTGGTCTTTTCTTTAAGATCTTGATTCCAAATCTTCCTATTGTGCTTGGCTTGGGAATGCAAATCTTTTGGCGGCATCCAAACTTGTGAGTCTTGATTGTGGAGCCGTCAAATCAACCTGTTTAACCTAAAATTCTTTTAAACAAAACTTGTTAAATATATAACTAGATATGGTTTGTTATCATCAAAAATATCCATCAAGATATAGGGCTAATGGCCTTTGGGCCAACAGAGAGTTTGGTCCTTAGTTTTTGTGCTGAAGATTCTCTCATCGCTGAAGTTTATTTTGTAAACTCTCTCTCTAGTTCATTTCCTTTTTCCACTTACACTATTTGAGCTTCAATTCTAACCATTACTCTACAGGGCTCTTGTAAGGGAAAGAGGCGTTTACAAAAGATAGTTTGTGGTCTTTTGATCACCAAGAGAGAACTTGTACTTGAGATTGTGGAGTTGGGTACTCCGGTGTATTTGTAACCTCTTTGTGAAGTTATAGTTGTTAGAAATCCTTCTAGGTGAAGGCGGGGACGTAGAGCTGGATGCTCGAACCTCGGAAAAATTCTCGGTGTTTGCATTTGGTTTACTTGTTCTTACTTGCTCTTAATTCTTCCTTCAATCACTTACTTTATATTCATTGCTTTATCTACTTGCTTCACATTTTCTTTGCTACATTGTACTTGCTCTTCATTTTCATTGTTATATTCACTTGGTTCATAATCACATTGTCAATCAAATACTCATACAACAAGATTGCATTGCGCACCTCCAACTCATATCTAGAGGAATCAGGAGGAAGAAGTTCAGAACCCTTCACGGGGTATTCGGCTTCTAGTCTTATTTTGGGTTGATTATTGCATCATATTTTTAATTATGCAATGATTAGCATTATCACCTATTCACCCCCCTCTAGGTGATTTTCACAATTATCCTCAAGATCAATATATTTATATTTGAAGATTTATCACAACTAGGTCAATTACAAGATCAAGTTCGATCTAAGGTATATCAATACTAGGCCTAAGCCAACAACGGTCATTTACCAATACATGAAATGATATTAATACAAGCTCATATGAACCACGCAAATAAGATGAACAATCAATAATGTCTCATTAAGTGATATAGGTAATTAACTGGTAAAATACATCAAATAGTCACATGAAATAATACGAATAAAATCACAAATATCCAATAACAACGGTAAATAAGAAAATGACATAATAACAAGCACTCACCTCAAATGACGTGGTTTCGAAACTGAATCGCCATTCGGTCTTCACTGTACGAACGGTACGAATTTTTGGATCATCCCATGGATCGGTCTTCAAATCACCTATTTGTCGGGTCTATAACGAGTATCAAACTTAATCTCTATTACTGGGTTCGAATCACATGAAATGACATATTAAAACACATAAATAAAATAATTAAAATAATGTAAACACTGGTCGGGTCTGAGATGGGGAATGGGTCTAATAACTTAAATCCACTTCTATTCATGGTGGATTCAGCTTGGGTCAAGACAAAGTGGGTTTGGATTTGGTGGATCCAATATGGGAAAAGGACAGAGAGAAAAAGAAACATAGCAGCAGAAGAAAAGAGAAATGGTGGGGTGGAAACAGCGGTAAGGCCGCGCTGCCTGGGGCACGGTAGCGCCGGCAGTGGCGCTACCCAGCACGCGACCGCGATGGTGGGAAGCATGGTGGAGCGCATGGGGGTGGGGCTGTCGCGGGAAGAGAGAGAGGACGAGAGAAGGAAAGATGGGCTCACCCACAAGGGAGGAGCTCGGTTGAGAAGCTCCATTGTGTGTGTGATGGAACTCCAGAGGAGGGAGCCGTGGAGGTATTGGCGATCTCACGCACGAGGCGGCACACGCGAAGGCGGCCATGGGCGCCGTCGGCGGTGGGGTCCCGAAGTGGCAGTGGAGATGGAGAAGAATGGGGTGTGTTCGGTGGATGGTACACGGCAAGGAGAGGGAGGAGGAAGGATATGACGGTGCGTCGGCCTCGTGACACGACAATGCGGAGGAGGAAGATAAGGCGGAGCTTGACTGTGATGGCGGCGACGTCGGAGGAGGTTAAGGTTAATGAAGAGATAGAGAGGATAAAATCATGAAGAAGAAAGAAGACGACAGCTTGTAGGTTATAAGTTACGATTTTGAGAGGTAGAAGGAGACGTCAAAATATATATAGGGTTGGAGTGTGTTTTGGGCCTCTGGCCTTGAAAAAGAGATTGAGATAATAGAAGTGGGTCTGTTGGGAAAATGAAAGGAAAGGAAAGAAAGAAATAATGAGTGGGCTTGAATTTGGAATTGACTTGGGGCTTGGGTTTGGGCTTGGGAATGGAAAAAGAAAATAAATATAATAATAATAATAACATTCGTAACTGCAATACTAATAGCAAACTAAAATGATTAATACTAATAATAGTAGTTAATGGCAATTAGTAGTAAAAAAATCACATAAGATAACAAATAATAAAAATATACAACATATATATATTAAAATAATATTATACATTATTAAATCATGTATTTCAAACTAGAGGTATTATATTTGAAGTTGAAGCGGAACTAATTTGCTTGTAATCTCAGGCCTTAATCCCCTTACAAATCTTTTGTTCTATCTGCCTCTTTACGGACCAACTCTACTGCATATAGTCCTTGTTGTCAGCTGTGCCAACCATTTAGTCCTTGTTGTCAGCTGTGTATATCTTGACAGTTGTGAACCTGATGTCATACCGACTCACTGACATTTGTTCTTATTTTAATTCTTGAAACTCCATGGCGAGTTTATCATTTGCTACCCCCCGGTATGTACTTTCATTGAATTTCTTGACCAGAAAATTTCAAGAGATCTTTTCCCCCGAAGACTTAACTCCATCCTTTACCATCTCCCACTAATATTCCACCTCCCCTTGGAATATAAAAGTGGTAAAAAGTACTCTTTGGTTCTCACTGTATTTCATAATATCTAGTATTTTCTCAATCTGACGGAGTCACTCTTCTGCTTGCATTGGGTCAGTTTCTCCTTTAAATGCTAGCGGGTGTAGCTTCTGAAATTGTTCTAGAGTTTTATATGGGTTAGTCCTTGTTGTCAGCTGTGCCAACCATTTAGGCATTTTGTCAGAAATTTCTGATTTTCATTGAATTATTCTACCAGGACCTCATCGTTAGTCGGGGGATGGACACTCCCAACTGTGTTGTGCGGTGGGCATTGCCTTCAGGATCAGTATCAAGTGGTGAAAATTTCAAGTCCATCTACCCCTAAAAGAACAACCAATTTATTATTAATAACATTCACAATACAAAACAAATTTATATATAAACCACCACTTCTATTTATAACTTCAAAAGTGTCGCTAGAACAAGATTTACATTTATGTGCATTTATACAAAACATACAAAAATATCATGATAAGGCACATTGTCCATAGGCATTTTCTTACAAAATACATAAACCCTCCTACCCCAAAAAGCTCAAAAAAATAGGCGAGACAATACATTCTTTTCCAAAATACTATACATCCCATTCTCATTCAGGTATTTACATTAGAACTAGTGGGGCTTCCATCCTTACTTTTATCCTCTGATTCCTTTCCTTTTGAGTTTTCTTCTATTTGGACACATATATTACATAATTGATATTGCATTCCTACATTTATTCTGTAATAATTCCTACAACTCACTTGTCTTAATGTCTTAATTCATGTAGGGTATGATAGAGAGAAAATAGGCATGAATCCTATCCAAATAAATTTAAGAGATCAAATCAAAGGGGATCGATTCAAATTCAGAGGTTCTAAAAGTAATCTTATCTGAAAATTGGGTATATCAGATGAGATAACATCATCATAATTCAAAGAAAAATATATTAGAAGAAAACCCTATCGGTTTCCCTGAGGATAAAAGGAGATATCATCAAATATGGAACAGAGATTCAAAATCCAGAAGGATAAAAAGATAAAAGAAGAAATGACGGATGAGAGCCCCAGATCCCAGCCCTACGGCCAGGATTTGGCCACAGAAATCAGGCAAAGCCGCGTTTCCGCGGCCCTTCTTTTGATTTAGGGGGAGCAAATGCTCCCCCTATCTCCCTTCTATCTCTTATCCCTATTTTCCTATAAATACATGTATCCATTGAGAGAAATATACACCATGAGCTGAAAAACAATTGAGAGGAAAGTTATGCGTTGTAATGCGAGTTTAGGATCAAGAGTTTGAAATAATATGATTGTTCAATAAAAATCAATCTTCTTCAATACAGATCTTCCAGCGTTTCAGTCTAAGTTTTCTCTACTTCTCTCTTTTAATTTTTTTGATGCAATTTCCTCTTTTCATTGAATGTTTTACTTTATGAACTCATCAACAATCCCATGCATGTTTACTCTTCTTTTTTTTTTTTATTAGTTCTTGTCTTCAATATAGATCGAAGGAGGGAGAAATTAAAGCGACATCAAGGACAAAGTTATCGGGTTTCATCTTCCTCTTCCTTTCATCTCAATCCCTTAGTTTCTTTTTTCATCACCTTAATTAATTAAGTTATCGCACAAGGTTGGTAATCTTTTTATTTTTATTTTCTTCATATTTTTAATGCATTAAAGACTTGAGTTCTCAAATTAATCCTCACACCTTTTTTAAAGAATTTCTCAACTAGATTAAGATAAAAATTAAATTTTTAATAACTAGGATATAACAAGTCTCTGTGGATTCGACCCTTAACTTGCCACTATACAATTTTACTAAAAGATTCTAGTAAGTTTAGATTTTCATAACTTGTGCATGATTCAACAACGATGGAGTTTTTCATGAACTTCGAATCACGAACAGTTTTTAATGCCGTCGCCAGAGACGTGTGAAAATTTTTTGTTTTTGAAAATCAATATTTAATGTTTTTCTAGTTTCTAAAAAATTTAAAAAAATTAATTAATGAAATTTAATAAAAATTTTAAATTTAAAATTTTTTATTTTTTTCCATCCCTAAGATCTAAATTTCAAACTTTTCTTTTTGCAGGGATATTGCATAAACGAGCGAAGATTTGCATAGCAGGACGAAATTTGCTTGCTTATGGCCTAATTTCATTATTAAACTAAAAAAAATTGCTTACTTCAGAGTTATCTGAAAGGTTAGTTTTTTCTAACTCTACCCACGAATCTCCCGTTAGTGGGGTTTTAGAGGTGCTTATTGATTGAACTTATGCTGATCTTAAGAGTTGCCACCCTCATATAAGGTCGGGCTTTCATTACCCGTTTCTTAGCTCAAAAATCACAACGGATATAAGTTTTCTCAAGCTTGAACTAAATTTATAATCAATTTGAAACTTGTCCACTAGGAATTCGAGCTCATTAAGTGGATTCATTTTGGGAATACTCCCATGATTACTTTCAAGCTCGCGAGAGAGGGCTTTCTTATCTAGAAAGGGTGACTTAGCCATTGCGGCAACACCTGTCCAGCAGGAACGACCGAGAAACTTCCCTATCTAAGAAAGGGTGGTTGAATTTAGTAGGCGCCCAGCCTGGGGGGAGAATCAAATCTCTTGTTTGACGGTTTTAACCGGTCAAACCACAATCTGTCCAACCCAATTAGAAGAGATCTAATTTGGGAGAATTCTGTTCTCTTAAGATTAGTGGTTGAAAAATTGAATACCTTTAAATTAAATTTAAGATAAAGAAAACACTTGATTGTAATTGATTGGTTGAGTCATCTTGTGTGCAATCTTATCTAGGATTTAGAAAATTCTTCATTAAAGCAGTACCCTAGTTGATGCGAAAGTGGGTTCATGTTAAGGGTCGATTAGAATCCATTACAATCTCTGACTCTAATGCTACAATGAGTGACACGAATCAAACTCAACAAATAATCTTAAAGAATTACATGTATCCTACAAGGCCCACCCAACCTTCCTGTATTACTTTGTCGGCCCTTACGGCAAATTTTGAGATTAAATCTGGTATGATACAGATGCTTTCAGTCTTTGAGGGATTGGCAAATATGAACTCATGCCAACATGTTAGGAAATTTGAGGATATTTGTGGAATCATGAAGTATAATGAAATGACGGAGGAATCCCTAAAACTTAGGTTATCTCCTTTTTCCTAAAAGAAAAGCCAAAACTTGGCTTCTTTCTCTCCAACCAGGTTCATTTTCCACTTGGACAAGACTAACCGAAGCCTTCTATAGGAAGTTCTACTTCAAGCAAAAAACTGCTACCCTACGTCAAGCCCTCCACACCTTCATAATTACAAGAGACGTTTTTCACATAATTTGAATGATTCAAGAATCTTTGCTTGAGTGTCCTCATCACAGATTTGAAAAAATTCATTTGATTCAAATTCTTTACAAAGGCTTTGACTACTCGAATAAGACTATGATTGAGTCCCTTTGCAATGGAACATTCACTAGTAAAATGGCCAATGACGCATGGAGATTTTTTGAAGAGGTAGCAGAAAGCACTATAGAATGGGAGCCTGTTAGTGTTGTTGATAAGTAACCAACTACCACAACTGCCACCAATAGGGGTGGTATGTATAAGTCAACCCAAATTGTGAGACTGATGCCAAATTGACATCAGTAGTATGAAGACTTGAAGCGTTAGAATTGAGCAATGGAGCACAATCTTCGGCTCCCAAACTATCTAAGCCAGTGGTGTCTCCCGTTTGTATCTTTTGTGACAGTCAAGTCTACTTGGTTGAACAATACCCCAGGTTGCCAATTATCAAAGCAGAGCGAGCAAATGTATTAATACAATTCGCAAGCCCAACCCCAACAATAACCATCCAGTGAAACGTACAATCTGGGTTGGTAGAACTATCCCACCTTTTATCGAAATCTTCTCAATGACAAGGATATGGTGGATCATCATCATCTTAAGGACCACCTTTTATATTCAATTTTACAAGGGAACCATCTGTCCCTCCTCCATATGTCCTACCCAATTAAAGAAAATCATCTTTAGAGGACGCTCTCTAACAATCCATGCAGAGCCAAGTCATAACTAATCAAACTTAGGCCCAAATATCTCTCAATCAGAATAATACGATAGCCCAACTCGAGGTTCAGATAAAATAGTTAGTTGCATCTATTAGGAAGAGAGAGAAATGATATTTTCCTAGTCAAACTGTGCCTAACCTAAGAGGACAACATGCTCGTCAAAATACTCCTACAGGCTAGTTCAAAATTGGTTTTGATTCAAACCGTAAAGTCCAAACCATCCACACTTTACTGTCGGGCAAGAGAGTGGACAGCCAAGTCTAAACTCCACCAAGCAATCCTGCCAATGAAAAAGAAAAAGAGAGCTCAAAGAGTCAACAAAGAAAAATGACCAAGTTGTTGTTGACAATTAAGAGGAATTCTTTGCGCCCAAGGCCCCATTTTCTCAACGTCTTCAACAAACTAAGAAGAAAAATCACTGTGAGGGAATTTTAAAAGTTTTCAAAAATGTTCAAATGAACATCTCTTCTTGGATGACATCAATCAGATTTCTTCATATGCCAAGTTTCTAAAGAACCATTGGCTTTGTGCCCTCCTATTGTGTAGAGGATTGTTTTCTTTGTGGAGATAGTGAGGTGAAGGAAGGGACGTAGAGCAAGTAGCTCAAATCTCGAAACATATTATCGTGTTTGTATTTTGACTTTCTCTCTCAACTCTACTCTTTTTTATATCTTGCATTGATATTATCTCTCATTTATATATGCTTGATATTGTTTATGTACTTATACTTGTTTTGATTCAAGAGAGCTATTGAAACACCTCAACTCCTATAAAAGAAGAATCTTGAGGAGATGTTCAAGAGCCCTTTAGCGGGAATTCGGCTTCACTCTATTTGTGTGTGTTTAATTTTTGTTAGTCTAAACTTTTAAATTTCGCATTTAATTAGCACTTCACCTATTCACCCCTGTAGGTGACTTTACAATATCTTCTTCTTCTAATTTATTTCATTTGAACTCATTGTTTTTGGACACAAAATTCTTTTCATTCTTCCTTCTTCTTCTTCATACTGCTTCTCAATTGTTCCCTCCTTTTCTAGTGGAATTTAAATCAAAGTATGATATGTTCTCTTACAAAACTAACTTCTCTATTTAATTTGGATGACAATCTAATTATTATCCTGATTTGAAGTTACTGAAAAGATTTGAGGGACTAAATTGAAACTACAAAGATTTAAAAAATTAATACAAAAATACAAAAAAATTTAAGGGCCGGATACATAAGAAAACTGTTATTTTATTTAAATTCTCTTTGAATTAATTTGGTCTTAAACTTGGAACCTTTTATAATCCAGTCAATCACCATACAATGTGGGTAACCTCACTCTCTAAAAGTATTAGATGCTTGATTATTTTCTATTTTCTTACAAAGTACTTATATGTATAAGATTTATTGATAAAGAGTGATAGCTTTCAAGTGTATATACAATCATCTAATATGTATGGTTTTCTAAAAAGAACTATGAATAGAATAGTACTATATTTTATAATGTATCAAAATGAAATTTTTCTTTGACCCATTCTTCAATTGGAAAAATTCTGATGTGTTAGTTGAGTAAAACGCATAGTGATTCAAAGGGTGCATGATAATTTAGGGGTGAGTTTCCTGTGAGAGTCTAGAGCTTCCTCACAAGGAATTTTTCTTTTGACACATATTGATGATATGGTTGGATGTTGAGGGAGGGGAACCATGCCTCTCAAAAGGGGGAGAGATTTGGCAGTAGGCCCAGTCTGTGGGGGCTTCCTTTATCCTAAAAAATTGTGCTACTTTACGTTGAGCTTTGCTTCTGGGCATCAAATTAATGCAATACTCTCTCCATGTGAAAAAAAATTATCACAAATTAGTAGTCCATTTTATATTTCAATGCTACATTTCTCAATGTAGAGTATAAATTAGTACTCTTGTCTTTTCTCTTTGTAACAAGAACATCATTCTTCTTTTCTCTTTATAATAAAAACACCATTCCCAATGTAAGAATAAAATTGAAGCTTTTCTAAAAATAGCTTACCCAATACTTTTATATAAATTCTCGCGTTCATAAAAAAATGTTAATAAAACAGAGCAAGATACTAATATATGAATGAATGAATGAATGAATGAATAGACAAAGATAGAGATGTTGGGCTAATTCCCGACCGATCGAAAGCTTATAAAAATATAATTTATTTGTCAAAGATTCAGTCAATCATTGAAGCTATCATACTTCTTTGGGATTGCCGTAAAAAGAACATGTACGGCCCACTTGAATTGTCAGCCATATCTAGTGCCATTTTTGTTATAGTACAATCTTATCATATTCGCATTACAATT
>JAVJIF010021099.1:0-59222 GCA_038442645.1 Agave tequilana
TTTAAAGGAAAATTCATGTTATTCTTACAAGTATCTTCTATAAATTCTCAACAAGATGAGTTTGAAAAAGTCATATCATCTTTGAAAAATGATAATGAGAAGTTTATAAAAGAGAACATTTTCTTAAAAAGGAAACTGAGTCTTTGAATAAAAGGATTTTATTTTAGATAAGATATTTCAGTTTTCAAAAAGAAATATGAAGATATTTGCAAAATGTGACTAAGTTCAATCAAGGAAAAGAAAATTGAATGATTTATTATCTTTCAGAAATTGCACATAATAATTATGGTATTGGATTTATTGAAAAATCTTCATATTGTTGTAATCCATATGATTCTTTTGTAAAAAGAAAGTCTAAGAAAAATAATTTGTATGGATTCCTAAGAATTTAAGTATTCATGATAAATACATATATTGCATCATACATTCATGATATATGTGATTCATGCAACTATGTGTATATTACAGGTGGAAACCAAATTCTAAATGGATTTGGACTCCTAAAGGTTAAATATGTTCTTTTTATGTTTGTACCATCTAACGTTTATCTTGCAGGTAACTTATAAAAGTTGATAAGAACATATATATATATATTTAATGATATATTTGTTTCAGGGGGAGAACCAAAGTATTTCTCTATCTGTTATAACCCAATTTCTGCAGGGGGAGGAAAATATAACCTATTTTCTGCAGGGGGAGCACTTGTGCACACAAAGCGTCATCATCTAAAAGGGGGAGAATGTTGGAACATGTTTTCGATGAAGACTTTGTGAAGCATTTCATTTGAGCTCTAACACACGACGAATCAGAGTTCTTCATGATCAAGACTGCCCAAAAAGATTTGATGTGATGTGTTTTTGTAAATATAAAATAGCATGTCAAAAGCCTCGAGACACACACACATTCATTATTGTGTAGTCGACTTATAATCTTTTATAGTCGACTAACCCTTGGAGTAGTCGACTAACCCAAACCCCCTAGTCGACTAATCCTGTGTCCAAAAGAAACCCAACTCTCTGTTTGTGCATTAGTCGACTTGACAGTCAAACATAGTCGACTAATGCATTTGTAGTCGACTAATCCCTTGCCCCTAGTCGACTAATTGCTGGTCCAGTCGACTTGTAAGTTAGTTGCAGTCGACTTGATCAGTTATCCAGAAACCTGTCATTCGAGCTTATCTTGACCTAGTTGACTAATACCCAAACCTAGTCGACTAATAGTAGGAAATTTGCCTAGGCTAGTCGACTAACTCAATAGGCAAGTCGACTATAGGCAGTTTCTGACTGTTGGACAGTTTCTGACTGTTGGTCTTTTGTGCAACGTTTCCCAACGTTTCAAATATTCAAATTGCACCTGTAACTACCCTAACTTACCCTAGAGTGCAGCTATAAATAGGGTGGTTAATCCAAAGGCCAAATATCAATCCAAATCTTCAGTTTTCTAAGATCAAAATTCTGCCAATCCTGAAAACTGTTCCCACTTCAGTTCTTCACCAAATTCTGATTCTCTAGTGAAGTTCTATGAAGTTTCTCCTATACTAGACCTTGTCACGTTCACACATTGTACCAAGGCTTATAGGAAAGTGTTGTAATTCTCAAAGCAATCATTGTACACGGGTGGCTTCTTGGTGTAGAGGCAGTTGTACAAGGTGAAGTTTATTCTCTTGGTGGAAGAGAAGGTGTTCTCTTGGTGGAAGAGAAGGTGTACACATTTGGCAAAGGGGATTTGTCAAGTGGTGTGCATGGTTGTGATTTTGGGTGTACAAAATCAAGGATAAAGGAAAATCTCAAGCTGGTGGCTTGGGGACTGGACGTAGGTCACGAGGACCGAACCAGGATAAATCTCTCGTGTTTGCGTTTGTCTAAACTTTTCTGAGATTTGATTTCCTTTACTGCAAGTATATTTATTTGTTTAACTCAACCCTTCTTTGTTTAGTATTTGTGTTGACTTTGTAGTTTTAGATCCATAAGTGCCAACAGAGAAAGTTCCGCATTTGGCATCATCTGGGGACCTACAAATCCTCCTCGAAATGAGCGAGGATTTCCTCCTCGAAATGAGCGAGGATATATGTAGTTAAATCCCTCCACCATGCCTTTGGAGGGTGAATCCAGCCTGGAGTCCTGAAGTCAGTGGCTGGGTAGTTCCCATTGACCTTGCAGAATTGGTTGCCAAAGGTCAGCGCCTCTGCAGGATTTTCTCCCACTGGGATCTCTCGCGACACATTCCCAGGATGTAGACCCATTATGTAACGAGGAGGCCCCGCTCTTGCATAACCAGGGGACTGAAGCATCAATTTTCCTATGTGGACAGAGTCAGTACTCCGGCTCACTTCCCACGACATCTTCCGAGTCTGCGTCACGCATTGGAAGGAAGACAAAGAAAAATGTCGCTTGTTGGACGGAAGGTAGAACTTCTCACCATCCAACTGAAAAATCCACCGCCCTTCCCCTGCCAGTAGTTGGTGATCAGGATCTGGTGCGGCATCCCCGAACATGAAGTCGGGCTTCCTATAAGTTCGACGGTCAATATCTTCAAGGGGAGCCGTAGTCAAAATACTCCTCGTGGTGTATTGATCACCACCATAAATAAGCGTGTCTCGGAGGAGAGAGCTCCCCTTACTAAACAGAGAAGCCTGCCCTTGAAATTGCAGGCTGATATTGCCGTCCAATCCCCTGGTTATCCCGAATAAGCTGTTCAGAGGACTAGGAGTGTAGTGCACTGCAGAAGCAAAGAAGAATCATGATTAGTTCATCAGCCAAGCGAACACAAAGACACAAGTTTCACCAAGGCATAGCCTCGCCCTTTGAGTGAAGCTAGCAAGGCGATAGCTTCAACAAAGCTTAGCCTCACAGTCAAGTCCGCATTTCGCAGAAAATGTCCAAGTGTTAGCTTCGCTTCGAAAAGCTTAAGCAGAAGGCGGCACAGCCCTGAGGACTAACTTCGTCAAAAGGGCATTATGTTCAAACATTATTATTAATCCTTTGCGGCCATGATTGAAGGGACAGATCCATATCCTGTTGTTCAACAGGATGAAGACAGCCTAAGGGATAGCTTCGCCTAGAAGTTTAAAGAAGAACTCTTCAGTTCTTGAATTCCCGTTCGAGAAAATAAGAAAAATGCAGGGAAATGGATTCCCTAACAATAACAGATCATGCTCGATCATTCTGGATTCATCCAAAGATAGCCAAACATCGGCTTTAAAAAAGAAACGGCAGTCTCTAATCAAAATGGGAGTCCCTTACCAGCAATTGGTCGTTCGATGACCGGAGGAGGAGAAGGACCCTCCGCAGCAGAAGTTGCCACTTCTTTCCCCGCTCGTCTCTTGGGCGCCATTGAAGAACTATGGAAGTTCTTGAACTCTTGAATAAGGAGGAAAGAAGGAGAAAAAGAGTCAAAGTTCTCTGAAAATTTCAAGCAAAGAGATCTGCTCTTTCTCAGCCCGATCGGGCTTTTATAGGCCGATGTGCGCCTGAAACGATGCCTCAAAAAGAGCACAGGCCGCCGTTTCGAATTAATTTGAAACGGCGCCTAAAGCGCCTTCCCGAAAAGCGCTGATTCAGCCACTAAGGGTTAACTTCGCCGTGAGTCAAAATGCGGGCTTCGCACAATTCATCAATGACTTCGCCAAAAGGATTGCCTTAACTCCGCTAACGGCACAGTTCGCGAACATGCCAGCTTCGCGAGAAACTCATTCAAAAAGGATCCTGTCTTTAACTTCGCGTGAAGTTAAACCCTGCCTGACTGATTCAAGTGTTCTCAAATTCTCAATGAAGGCAAACAAAACCAGATGAGCAGAAAATGAACTTTCATTGATTTAAAAGGAAAGGTACATTGATATTACTTCAAGGTCGTGTTTCGTACAACAGATTCAGTTGCTCAGCAGGATCATTTGCGCAAAAGGCATACAAGCAGTTTTATCTGCTTCCAAGCCAGACCAACTGGACACGAAACGCCTTCCTCCTGCACAAGGCTGTAACCAGAACAGATTGTGCCACCAGGACAGATGGTGTCATCTGGACAGATTGTGCCACAAGGACAGGGCCATGATCATTCACATAATGGCAGATTTTGCCACCAGAGGGTCGGATCATCTTTGATGAAAATTGGCAATGGGAAGATCCGCGACCTTACTGGTGACGTCCGCTTTCCCGAAGTGGATCTTCTCGGATAAGCGGCTACCAGCCTCGCCTCAAAAGGAATCATCTCGGATAAGCGACTGCCAACAGCCTCTGGGACACACATCAGCTGTCCCAGTTTGTTCCTCCTGCTTAAAAGTAAAGCTTCAACTGGGGAAGCATAAGGCAACTTTTCGGTCTCTTTCATCAAGTCACAAGATTGGCGAACATAGCTCACTGCAATGCAAATCAGAACAGATTAGCAGTTAAACACGGGAGAAGCTGCAAAAACACTAAGTCAGATTCTTTGGGGCGAAGCAATTCGATTTCAGTTAAAGCAGAGGATAAGCCTCGCTTGCACAGCAATGATGGGCTACCTCAGCAAACGCCAAGTCCTAGCCTCGCCTATATGGCTAAGCCAGACTGATCCTGTGGGACACAGTCTTAGCCCCACATATATGGCAAGACTGGCTCAACCTTGAAGAAACTAAGTCCCAAGTTCTGCCTCTGTAGCGGACTTAACATGCAGTGATCTTTCTCTGATCAAGTCAAGATGATAGCGTCGTTGGAAAGCTATGCTGAAATCCTTAACATGCAATCAGCCAATTGCAAAATGAAGAACAAGGGAAACTAATCCCTGAAGCAGCTGTTAAAGCTAAATTAAGGGAGATGAATTCCCTAAAGTTGGTGAAGTCGTTGAATGATCAAGACTTACCGGTCCTTGGCCGGATAATGACCAGAGTGGGCATTCCCACTACTTCAGAGATCTGAGTATCTCTCTCAACCAAGAGAAGAGGAGAAGAGCAGATCATTTCTCTTCAGAGGACCTCAAGTGTCCTATTTATAGGCCCCATGGCCTGAGCGCTGCCGCCTCAAGCGTGGAAGCACGAGCGCATTTAAGGCATTTATTGCGCCTTGAGAAAAGGGACGGTTTCCCTTGGAACCGTGCAAAGGAAGAAACGTCTCCCTCATAAAGGCACTCATGGCGCCTTGAAGAAAGGGAATATCCTCTCTCGGAAATGCACAAGGGGAGAATATCTCCCTCGATCAGTGCGAGAGAAGAGTAATCCTTCTCGTAACCGGCCCACGGCAGTTGGCCTTGGGAAAGCAACAGATGTTCCAGAGCGAACCTACCTAGCCGCGAAGCTACCCAGACGCGAATCTATATGATTCCTCGGCGAATCTACATCCTAAAGCAGGATTCAAAGCGAAGCTGAACTCAACCATCATGGCGACTTTCATACTTCACACACCACCAATCAAAGCAGTTCAAAGTATTTCAAAGTCTGAGCCATCGCAGACTTTTGAAAACTTTGAAGGGGGTCTTGTTGACACTTAAAAAAGATAAGATTCTTATTGGTCCGAACAATGTCTAAATTTGTTGACATTTACAAAAGACAAGTGACAGACGAGCTGAAGACCAGTTTTCACCCATCTCCGAGGGACAGGGAAGCAACTTGGACTCCACTGATCCAGCAAGCAGACAGTGAACCCGGATTGTTTCTGAACAGACCTCAGTAGGTCTAAGGTGCTAGCACTTAGCATCATATGAGCCCAAAGGGATAGCCTCGCTTGAGAGGCTAGATCACCCGACTTCGCCTTGAAGCCATTCAAAGCCTCGCCAGGAAGCTAACTCATAGCTTTGCCAGAGGAAGTCAGCTCCGCCCTGAAGCCATACACAACTGCGCAGATAGGGTATATGGTAGCCTCGCCACAGACGACTTCTAGCTCCGCCGAAGAGTTTCTTTCGGACTTCGCTAGAAACTGCCTCCAGCTCCGCTGTGAGTTCAAGGCGGGCAGCGCCACTGTTGGTCTGCTATGGTCAACCTTTGACCAATCAAATCTCCGAATGAGATCAGATCTAATCAGATCAAATCCAATTAAGATCAAATCGGAGATCAAATTCGGCAGTTGATTGCCACAATCTCTTGACTCTCTTAAAACGAGTAAGGAGATCAGGGGAAATCCTCCAATAATATGGAAAGGATCAAAACAGATCAAGAAGATCAACTGACCTGCCATTTTTAGCTTCGCAGAAGCTGATCTTAACCTCGCAGCAAGGCTACTTTCCAGATTCAAACAGATTTGATTCAATCTGTTTCCATATCTTTAAGGGACGGTTATACCCTTGCTCTCCCTATAAATAGCCCATCAGGGGTACAAGGAGAGAGAGAGAGCTTTTCTCAGACGACACGCACAAGAGGACTCCACAAGCAGAGGCTTCTTCACGACGCACCGTGCGCTCTTGAATTCAGAGACTTTTAGAGAATTGCTTCTCTATTAAGGGTGCTGATACCCTAATACCTTCTTCTCAAGGAATCTCCGGAACCAGGCGAGAAGGAATTCCTAATTGAAGGCGGTTTTGAGAAGTAGCAAGAGGGTTCTACCAACCTTCTATTCTCTGATTCCCGGAACCAGGCGAGAAGGGAATCTCGTCGCTCGCATCGTCAAAGGGACAAAGTGGTCGCGCGCTGACCAGACTCCTATCGGCACACTTCTCCAGAATCTCTGAGGAGATCTACTTGTAATCTTTTAAGAATACTTGTAATTTAGCTCCTCAAACTCTTTTTATTGTAAGTTTTCCCCTTTGCAAATCAATGGAAAACATTCCTCCCTAGATTTTAAATTAATAATTTAAAATCCAAATTTAGATTAGGTTAGATAAGATAGAAGCTTTAAATTACTAAAATTAATTATGCATGTGGGCTTGTGGACTTTTTGGGCTTTTGGGCTTCAATTGTGCTTCATTTATTTATTCTTTAATTACTCAAGGCCTGCACAACATTAAACAATAAAATATTACGTAGCAGTGCTTTATAGAAGAATAAGTAGGGAAATATGATGATAAATATGCATTTTTAACTACCTATCACACCCCCACACTTATCTTTTTGCTCGTCCTCGAGTAAAAATAAAGGAAAATAAAATAAATAAAAAATAAAATTAACCTATCCTAACTCATTTTCGTAGGAATCACGGTTGCACTTAGCACGTGCAATAAGCCGTTAAACCTGTAGGTTACCCCTAGAGGACGAGTGTTGTCTCGTGAGGGTTTTCAGCGGATTACACCCACAAAATCTATAAAAGAAAAAATGTTAGTGATTTAATTAATTAATATATTTATTATTATTTTTTTATTTTGAAAAAGGAAAGAAATATTTGAAATATATTTGAAGAAAATAAGTAATCTATAAGTTTTAAGATTATCATTTTTATTCATTATTGAACTTAGTCTTTATACAATAATTTGTTATCAATTTTAGGTAAGGATTAAAATTGAATTTTTATATAGTCTCTTTCGTTACCCTAAGTCATATGCATCCTTGTGACTCTTTACTAGGGATTCTTTGACTTGGACTCTCATGCCTCTTTATTATTATTATTATTATTATTTTTCTCTTTTTTAAATTTGTATAACTCATCTAATTTTCTTTTGTATAAGTTTCAAGGCTTCTTGAGGCCCTCATACCTAACTAATTGACTATTAGATGTGTTAGTACATATATAGATAATATTTCTTGATTTTCTTAGGCTTTCTAATTCATCCATGTAGCGAGCCTAAGGTCGGTGGCTCCCAAGCCGATCGGTTTTAGGGCACCGGGTGAGAAGACACCCCACGGACTTAAGGACTCAAGTGAACTAGGCCACAAAACCAAGGTCTTAATTTATAAAATCACTTTTAGACGTGAATACTTATGCTTCTTGAGGCACATGTATCCAGCTTAATTAGTGAACTCTATTATTTTATTTTATTTTTTTATTTTATTATTTTCTTTTATAAGGCACAAGAGTCTTTGTCTTAGAATCCTAGATGTGAAAGTGTATTAGGAATGCACATTTCATTAAGGTAAAAATTAAGACTAATTAATTATTCAATTTTTTCTCCTATACCTAAAAAAATCCAATAATTTATTTTATTTTGACCAAGTTTTCAGAAATCCTAATCATGATTTTCCTAATTCTTAAGATTAACTTGGATTTCTTTCAAAAGAAAAGTCAAAATATTGTCTCCTTTGTCAACTATATATTCTAAGTCAAAATTTATTATATATATATAATTTTTTTATTAAGTTAATAACCTAAGGTTAGTGAGTTATGTTAACAGCACCCTACAATTAGTCAATAATCTATGTTAAAATAAATATCTTATTTTTTTATACACGTTATATATATATATATATATATATATATATATATATATATATATATATATATATATATATATATATATATATATATATATATATATATATATATATTAAGGTTAGTACCCTCCCCCACACTTATCTCATGCATTGTCCCTAATGTATGCATGTATGTATAAATGCATGAAATGAACTGACAGAGAGGTAGAGTTACTGATACATTGGGTCAAAAAGACCCATGACTGCGTTTGCTTCCGGTACTGATTCCAAAAATGGTTTCAGACGTTGACCATTTATCTTGAATTCATTTCCATTCTTAGGGTCGTATATCTCTATGGCTCCATGTGGAAACACAGTCTTAACAATGAAAGGCCCTGCCCATCTTGATTTCAACTTTCCGAGAAAGAGGTGAAGTCTAGAATTATAAAGTAAGACTTTTGTCCTTTGACAAAAGTTTTTCTCGTGATGAACTTATCATGAAAAACTTAACCCTATCTTTCATAATCTTCGCATTTTCATACGCCTTGTTCCTTAATTCCTCAAGTTCAAAAATTTGCAATTTTCAAAGTTCACCGGCCTTATCTAGATCAAATTTAGCTGCTTAATTGCCCACAAGGCTCGGTGCTCTATCTCGATAGGAAGGTGGCAAGCCTTTCCAAAAATTAATCTATAAGAAGACATTCCTAGAATCGTTTTAAAGGCGGTCCTATATGCCCATAAGGCATCCGCCAATTTGGTGGACCAGCCCTTCCTATTTTGATTCACAGTTTTCTCCAAGATAAGTTTAACTTGCCTATTTGAGACTTCTACCTACCCACTGGTTTGAGGATGGTACGGTGTAGATAACTTGTGTGTTATGACATATTTTCGCATAAGAGCTTCAAAAGTTCTATTGCAAAAATGTGTACCATTATCACTAATTATGGCACGAGGGGTTCCAAAGCGTGAAAGGATGTTTTCTTTCAAGAATTTGATAACTTTGTTGTCATTTGTCTTGCAAGGGATGGCTTCAGCCCACTTGGATACCTAATCTACAGCCAACAAGATGTATTGGTGCCCAAATGAATTAGGGAAGGGACTCATAAAATTAATGCCCCAAACATCAAAGAGTTCTACTTGTAGAATTGGATTTAGGGGCATCATATTACGTTTAGAAATCCTTCCTATCATTTGGCATCTTGTGCAAGTTTTTCAAAAGTCAAATGCGTCTTTAAACAAAGTGGGCCTATAGAAGCCACTCTATAGGATCTTTTCGGCTGTTTTGCGGGGACCAAAGTGTCCACCGCAAGCAAATTCGTGACAAAATGTTAGAACGCTTCTAGTTTCCTTTTTGGGAACACATCTTCTAATTATTTGGTCGCTACAATATTTGAAGAGGTAAGGGTCCTCCCACATGAAGTACCGGACTTGAGACAAGAACCGGTATCTATCCTGTTTTGACCAACTAGATGGTGTTTGGTTTGTGACTAAGTAATTAACTACGTCGGCAAACCATTGTTCCGTAGAGATAGCTAAAAGTTGTTCGTGGGGAAAATTATCGTTGATGGGCAGTTCGTCTGAAGGTGCGTTTGGCACACGAGAGAGATAGTCTGCGATAACATTTTTGACACTCTTTTTATCTCGAATTTCGAGATCAATTCTTGAAGGAGGAGGATCCAACGAATGAGTCGGGCCTTCGCATCCTTTTTGAGCATTAGGTATCGAAGTGCATAATGGTCGGTGAATATCGTGGTTTTGGTCCTAAGTAGGTGTGGACGGAATTTCTCCAAAGCGAACACTACTGCCAAGAATTCTTTCTCGGTTGTAGTATAGTTCACTTGGGCATCATTGAGTGTCCTACTTGAATAATAGATCACGTGTTGCTTGTTATCTTTGCGTTGTCCTAAGACAACTCCTATAACACATGATCTCAAAGGGTTTGGACCAGTCCAGAGGTGAGATGATAGGTGCAGAGATAAGTTCCAATTTTAGCTTCTCTCATGCGCTGCTACACTTGTCGTCAATGATGAAGGGCACGTCTTTGGCTAAAAGGTTTGTAAGGAGTCTAACAATTTTGCTGAAAATCCCTAATGAACTTACGGTAAAACCCGGCGTGTCCTAAAAAAGAACGAATGTCTTTCACGTATCGTGGAATTGAAAGTTTGGCTATGATCTCCACCTTAGCCTTATCCACTTTGATCCCTTTCTTAGATATCTCATGACATAGGACAATCCCATGCTGCACCATAAAGTGGCACTTTTCCCAATTTAGGGTCAAGTTCTTTTCGGTGCACCTTTTTAGCACTAGGTTTAAGTGATGTAGACATTGGTCAAACGAATTTTATAGACGGAGAAGTCGTCCATGAAGATCTCCAAGAAGCGCTCGATTATGTCGGAGAAAAGGCTTAACATGCAACGTTGGAATGTGACGGGGGCATTGCATAGGCCGAAAGGCATTTGGCGATAGGCAAACGTCCCAAATGGACATGTGAACGTTGTCTTTTCTTGGTCCTTCGGGGCTATTGGGATTTGGTTATACCCTGAGTAACCGTCCAAGAAGCAGTAATACTCATGGCCCGCTAGTCGTTCCAGCATTTGATTGATAAATGGGAGGGGGAAATGGTCTTTTTTAGTAGCGGCATTCAACTTGCGATAGTCTATGCATACTCGAACTTTGGTAGGTAGTCGTGTTTACACTAACTCTTGCTTGTCGTTTTCCACCACAGTGAAACTGGATTTTTTAGGGACCACGTGCACTAGACTGACCCATTGGCTATCGAAAATAGGGTAAATGATCCCATTATCCAATAGTTTCACTATTTCGGCTTGTACAGCCTCTTACATAAGCGGGTTTAGCTTACGCTGTGGGTCCCTCTTCGGTTTAACCCCTTCATTTAGATGGATTTTATGTTGGACTATTTTAGGGATTAGTCCCTTGATATCGGCCATAGTCCAACCAATGGCTTCCCTATGTCTCCTAAGGGTTGCCAATAGGTCTTCTTCTTGCCTATTAGTCAAATTGGAGGCAAGTATGACTGGTAATATCTCTTGTTCACCAAGGTAGGCGTACTTAAGATGTTTAGGCAAGGTTTTTAACTCCAAGGAAGGAGGTGGCTCGATGGGTGGAGGTGTTAAGCTTAAATTCTCCCATCTTTATAGGATTTGGACTTGCTGCCCACTCAACCTCATCAAAGTTGAGATCACTAGATTCTAACTCTTCCTCATTCTTTGATTCTAGTGTGATCTCCTCTTTGTGCTCACTAGTCATATTCTCAATGAAGTTGACCTCAAAGGGTTGGTCAATACTACCGCGATAGCAAGTGGCTATGCAGGTCGTGATCCACAAGGAGGGACTAGAGATGGAAGCTTTTTTAGCAAGTTCTCTTTTAGGTTACAAAAATTGGTTAAAGATCTTCTTTTAGTTCTTTAAAAGAAAAGAGAAAAATAGAGTTACAGTTAAGTTAGGAAGAAAGTGGTAGATTGAGAAGGTGGAAAAAATAGAAAATAGATTTATACAAAGAAATCGAAAAGAGTGATAAAAGAGTTGGGTGTTGATGGTGTTGGTAATCTAAACTAAAAATTTAAAATAAAGACAACTAAAACCTAAAAAAGTTTCTTACCTCTTCGGCGCCTGCTTACCTTTGACCTGTATCGACGATGTACCTTTGCTTGAAGGCGAGCGAAGTACGACAAATAGGATCTTGGCTATTCCCGTATTACACTATGAATTGAAGGGGCAAACTACACTATCATAGAAATAGATATCCATCACCATAAGCCATCAACGACACTTGCAAGGGCAAGGCAACTTCGAGGCTATTGGTTTCATTTGGATTCACAAACACAGAAGAGGAAAGTAAACGAAAACAAGAGTAAAGAAGAAAAAGAAACTTCGATTCGATTCAAATAACAATGAAAGTAAAGATCACTTACACTGGTGTCACCTTCAGTACAAGCTTGTTTTCATTCCTCCATGAAAGTATCCTCTCCTCTCAGTTACATAAAGAAAATAAAAATTACATGAAAGAAAATAAAAAATCTAAGTTACAAACTATAAATTAGCCTAAATTCTACTCTCTGCTTGGTCGTTTATGTCGGGGGGTGTTTACCTAAGTTGAAAACATTGACTTCCTTTGTCATGTCTCCAAAAGTCAATGTCATGGATCCGTTTCTATAATTTATGATTGTGTTAGCAGTTGCTAGGAACGGACGTCCTAAGATGACGGGAGTTTAGGATCTAGGATTAGACACAGGTTGTGTCTCTAAAATAATGAAATCGACTGGGTAAATGAATTCTCCTACACATATAAGTACATCATTGATTTCTCCCTTTGGAATTTTAATTGATCGATCAGCTAATTGGATCGTAACTTGAGTTGGGTTGAGTTCGCCTAAGCCAAGTTGCTGATATACGGAGAAGTGAAGCAAATTAATACTTGCTCCTAAATCGAGGAGTGCTCTACTAATTTCAGCTTGGCCTATTGTGCAAGAAATGGTGGGGGCAACCAGGGTCTTTGTACTTGACTGGGATCTGGTTGGACAATAGCTCACTAATGTTAGTGGCTAGAAAAACCTTCTTAGGCACATTTGTCTTTCTTTTCTTGGTGCATATGTCCTTAAGGAATTTGGCATAACTAGGGACCTGTTGGATTGCATCAAGAAGTGGTATATTAAGCCTAACTTGATTAAACACCTCGAGCAGTTTCTCCATATGTGCATTATTATTACTCCTAAGCCTATTTGGAAATGGGGCTATAGGTTGGTGCACTTGTTTTGCTGATTTATCAACTTCAGTTTCTTTGGAGTTTTGTGGAGATGGAGTGGAACTAGATGGAATGGACAATTGGGCTGGGTTCTGTGGCATGGATACTTGATTATCAGCTTGTTTCCTTGATCTCAATGTATGAACCAAGTTATACTGGTTTGGGTCTTGAGCTTCATTGGCTTGCCTAGGATTCCTAGGGTTAGGCAATGGTTGACTTGGTAGAGTTTCCTTTTGTCTTTCTTATTGATTCGGTTGCATCTCTATCCTAGTCAAGACTTGAGCTAGTGTGTCTTGGCTCTTAACTAGAGTGTCTACCTTTCTTTCCATATTGGAGATCTTGTTTCCATATGTGAATTTTGGAAAGAAGGTGGAGAATTTTGGTTGGGATAATTTTGTTGATAAGGAGACTGTTGAAAATTATTGGAGAATTTGGGCCTTGTTTGATCATTGTTGTTTGGGCCCCATGAGAAATTTGGATAATTTCTCCAACCGGAATTATAGGTGGATGAATATAGATTGTTAGTGGGCCTTGTGAAGGCTGCACTCATATGCTCGGGCAAAGTTTGATGAGCTATAAAGACTGGACATTCCTCGAACACATGGTTCATAGCTTGACAATAAGTACAGCCTGCCGAAGGTGTTGGACTGACTTGGTTCACTGAGACTGGTTCTTTAGTTTCAAGAGCTTCTAGTCTTCACATCACAGCAGCTAGTTTAGCTTCAGTAGTTATGTTAGCCTCAATGGAATGAACACCTCATTTAGAAGAGCTAGGGTCATTAGTCCTAAAATTTTCCAGAGTTGGTTCCCATTGAATGGTATTATCAGCCAATTCTTCATATAATAACCATCCTTCGTCTTCGTTCTTTTTCAAAAATCCTCCTTGGCACATGGATTCTAATAGGGTTTTTGTTTGATATTCTAATCCATCATAAAGAGCTTGGCAAAGTCGCCATTTCTCTATCCCATGGTGAGGGCATTGGAAAGGAGGTCCTTAAAACGTTCGAAGTACTTCCAAAAAGGTTCATTGGCTGTTGCTTAAACTGCAAGATGCTTTTTCTAATTAGTGCAGTCTTGTGAACGGGATAAAACTTCTTTAAGAAGGCTTTGACGAAATTATCCCATGAGGATATGGAACCGGCCTCTAGACTGTAGAACCATTTCTTTGCTAATTCTTTCAAAGAGAATGGGACAAACCGTAATTTAAAGGCATCTACTCCTAGGCTGGTTATTTTCATCATTAGACATACTTCTTCAAATTTCCTTATGAAAAAGTATGCATCCTCGAATTCAAATCCATGAAATTTGGGAAGAGTGTTGATGTATTGTGATTTTAGCTCAAATTGGTCAACACCTTCATCGGGTAACTGAATGCAAAATGGAAGAGAGGTCCTAATAGGATAGAACCAATCTTGCAGTGATGGTGGTTGTGCCATGTGTGAATCGGATTTTTATTCGGGTGGTGAACTGGTCCTAGTTAGTCTAGATGTGACTGGGTCTCTCGACCAAGCTGACATGCACAGTTAACAAACAAGTTCACCCAATCAATCAAGAAAGAAAAAATAATCAAAAATCCTATTCTAGGGTAAGCCTGGACTTAGATGACTCCTAACTTTAGACTGTCTTTAGGAGGTATATTGCCGACCTTAACCACAAGTTAATCGGCCAGGTAGGTGGCAAGATTGGTGGGAGGTTGTCCGTCAAAGACGTTCCTTAATTAAGTAGCCAACAATCTTCGGACTTTCGTCCTTTAATCCCCTTCCTAGGCACCGAATTGGCGAGAGTTAATTTCAAACAACTTTTTCCTTCAGCCAATCTCCTAATGAGTCCGAGTTAACCTAAGGTCAACGTCTAGTCAATTTTTATTTTAGGGTTAGGGTTGTGAGTGCGACAGAGATGATTTATGGGCCAAGGAAGGGTGATGAAATCCCCACCTTATCTTGTTTATGAGATTTGCCCTTAAATTGATTTAGTGCACGTGTAAAGCAATAGACAAGTATTCACTCAAAAGCAGTAAATCAGCCAAAGGTGTTTCCTAATCTGTATGCAATGCGAACGTACCTTGTCTCCAGCACTCTTCAACAGAAATTAAGAAAATTTAAATAGACACGTGCCTATGATGCTAGAGTCTAAATTTTTTTTTATTAATTAACCAATAGGTTACTGTTAATTGGTTAGCAGTATGCAGGGTGATCACAGAGAAAATTTATCAAAGCAGTAAACAGAAAATTGCAATTTGCAGTAACCTACAAAAATTGAGTTAGTGGTTCCCTACTATAGCCGCGGAAACACGGCTATTGCCGCATTGCGCGGCTAGGTAGTAGCCTCTGTTGCTCTGCCTTCTAGGGCAGAGGCACAGAGTTGCTATATGTCCTTAACTGCAGTTATAGTTCCTGTTCTCTGATCCTGCAAACAGAAAGAAAAAGAAGAATTAGTTTTGAAGAATATCGTGCCGTTCCCTCCCCAGCAACGGCGCCAAAATTTTGATTGAAACGGAAAATTGTATTGTAAATAGTTTAGAAAATCTTAGTCTCGTTTCAAGGTAACCGCGTAGTAAAGGCTAGACGGGTCGATCCACAGGGAAGGATGCGATGGAAGCATTTCAGAACGATCTTCTCCGTAATTCGCTTGAAAAAGAAAAAAAGAGATTGATTAGATTTGATCAAACAAAAGAAGTATAGTCTACTATGTTGGCCCAGAGGCCTTCCACTCTAGTTTTAATGATGATTAACTCATGTAGTTATGTTTACTAATAATCTTGTGATGTTTAGTTACAGATCTTTAATCAAGAGATTAGTTTGTGATTAGCTTCAACAAGGAGTTTTGAAGCCTTTCACATGGTGATTCCAGAGCCCGAGCAACATGATCATACATAGCACTCGTTGGAGTCAAGCTCGGTGGATCACTGAGTTTTAGATCGAGTCGACTTGAAGACGGAGTTCGTCAAGAAGACCTCGGTACATGTTTTAGTTTGTGTTTAGATCTATTTGTAAAGATTAGATAGTGTGATATGCTCAAGTTCACAATACACACACGTTTCATGTTTTGGATCCGGTTTTTTCGGTTTTCGGTTTAACCGATATTGGTTTTCATGAATAATTAGATCAAAACAAGTTTACATGATTTTATGTATTAGATAAGTTCTATATACATGCTTGCTTAACTTCCTAGACAAACTTAGTTTGATATGCCTATTCATGAGGTTTTGTGTTTTGGTATTTTTAACAAAACATATTTTGGATATAAAAGACAAGAACAATGATATATATATGTTTCATGTATATTGGACCTTTGTTCATATGCAACATGCTTTATAATGTTTAAGTATCATGTTTTTGTATTTGGATAAGTATTGGACAAAGTTTATTTGAAAAATCAAAGTTTGAAAAAATACAGGTTTTGGTTCTCGGTAATTTTTCCATAACACAAAAATGGTTCAAAATGTTTTATAATTGTGTTGAAATTTTTATCACATGTTTATGTTGGACCTCGCTCTGATACCAATTGTTGGTCCCGAGATGATGCCAAATGCGAAACTTTCTCTGTTGGCACTTATGGATCTAAAACTACAAAGTCAACACAAATACTAACAAAGAAGGATTAAGTTAAACAAATAAATAACTTGCAATAAAAGAAAAAGTAAATCTCAGAAAGTTAGACAAACGCAAACACGAGAGATTTATCCTGGTTCGGTCCTCGTGACCTACATCCAGTCCCTAAGCCACCCGCTTTGAGATTTTCCTTTATCCTTGATTTTGTACACCCAAAATCACAACCATGCACACCACTTGACAAGTCCCCTTTGCCAAATGTGTACACCTTCTCTTCCACCAAGAGAACACCTTCTCTTCCACCAAGAGAACAAACTTCACCTTGTACAATTGCCTTTACACCAAGAAGCCACCCGTGTACAATGATTGCTTTGAGAATTACAATACTTTCCTATAAGCCTTGGTACAATGTGTGAACGTGGACAAGGTCTAGTATAGGAGAAACTTCATAGAACTTCACTAGAGAATCAGAATTTGGTGAAGAACTGAAGTGGGAACAGTTTTCAGGATTGGCAGAATTTTGATCTTAGAAAACTGAAGATTAGGATTGTTGTTTGGCCTTTGGATTAACCACCCTATTTATAGCTGCACTCTAGGGTAAGTTAGGGTAGTTACAGGTGCAATTTGAATGTTTGAAACGTTGGGAAACGTTGCACAAAAGACCAACAGTTAGAAACTGTCCAACAGTCAGAAACTGCCTATAGTGGACTTGCTTATTGAGTTAGTCGACTAGCCTAGGCAAATTTCCTACTATTAGTCGACTAGGTTTGGGTATTAGTCGACTAGGTCAAGATAAGCTCGAATGACAGGTTTCTAGATAACTGAATCAAGTCGACTGCAACTAACTTTCAAGTCGACTGGACCAACTATTAGTCGACTAGGGGCAAGGGATTAGTCGACTACAAAAGATATTAGTCGACTAGTATTGACTGTCAAGTCGATTAATGCACAAACAGAGAGTTGGGTTTCTTTTGGACACAGGATTAGTCGACTAGGGGGTTTGGGTTAGTTGACTACTCCAAGGGTTAGTCGACTATAAGAAGTTATAAGTCGACTATAAATGTATGATATGTGTGTGTGCATCAAGGCTTTTTAGATGCTATTTTATATTTACAAAACACATCACATCAACTCTCTTTGGGACATCTTGATCATGAAGAACTCTTGATTCGTCGTGTGTTAGAGCTCCAAATGAAATGCTTCACAAATGTCTTCATCAAAACAAGTTCCAACATTCTCCCCCTTTTAGATGATGATGCTTTGTGTGCACAAGTGCTCCCCCTGCAGAAAATATGTTATATTTTCCTCCCCCTGCAGAAATTGGGTTATAACAAATATAGAAATACTTTGTTCTCCCCCTGCAACAAATATATCATTAATATATATATGTTCTTAATAACTTTTATATGGTACCTGCAAGATAAACGTTAGATGGTACCAAACATAAAAGAACATATTAACCTTTAGGAGTCCAAATCCATTTAGAATTTGGTTTCCACCTGTTAATATACACATAGTTGCATGAATCACATATATCATGAATGTATGATGCAATATATGTATTTTTATCATGAATACTTAAATTCTTAGGAATCCATATAAACTTATTTTTAGACTTTCTTTTCACAAAAGAATCATATGAATTACAACAATATGAAGATTTTTCAAAATATCCAATACCAAAATGATTATGTGACAATTTTTGAAAAGATAACAAATCATTCAATTTTTCTTTTCCTTGATTGAACTTAGTCACATTTTGCAAAATATCTTCATAATTCTTTTTGAAAACTGAAATATCTTTATCCAAATAGAAATCCTTTTATTCAAAGACTCAGTTTCCTTTTTAAGAAAAATGTATTCTTTTATAAACTTCTCATTATCATTTTTCAAAAATGATATGACTTTTTCAAACTCATCTTGTTGAGAATTTATAGAAGATACTTGTAAAGCATAACATGAATTTTCATTTAAAAGTTTTTCATTTTCTTTTGATAAAACTTTATTTTTCAGTTTTTCATTTTTCAGATCATTAAACAATTCATGAAATGCATCAGAAAGTTCAGAAAATGATACCTCATCATCTTCTATGGCCATGTAACATAGGTTGACACGTTCAGTGGATTCTTCTTCGTCAGAAGATGAAGAATCACTGTTCTCCCATGAGGCTTCATAGTTTTTCTTCTTTCTGAATTTTTTGCTCATGTATTTGCCTTTATTCTTGAGCAAAGGGCAATCCATCTTCATATGACCTGGTTTATTGCAATTAAAGCATTTGAATTTACCTTGCTTTAGAAATCTCCTGAATTTCTTTGAAAGCATTGCCATCTCCTCTTCATCGTCATTTGAATCGTCCGTGTCGGAGGATGCATGGAAGGCAAGTTCTTTCTTCTTTGAGTGGTTTTGTCGTTCCTCCTTCTTTCTTTCTTCTAACTGCACTTCATATGCCATTAGATTACCATTAGGTTTTCTAACGACAAAGTTGAGAGATCATTCGCCTCTTCAATAGCGGTTGTCTTCTTCTCCCATTCTGGTGTGAGTGCACGAAGGATCTTACGAACTCTTTCAACTTGGGTGTAGTCCTTTCCAAGGATGCTAAGGTATTGGTAATGTCAGTGAATCTTGTAACCATTTCGGATATGGTTTCATTCTCCTCCATTTTGAATAATTCAAACCTGTGGACAAGAACAGATATTTTAGATTCCTTAACTTTACTTGTGCCTTCGTGTGTTACCTGAAGAGTATGCCATATTTGATGTGCAGAAGTGGCTGTTGACACTCTGTTGAACTCTTCTTTGGTTAAGGCACAGAATAAGGCATTCATCGCTTTGGCGTCAAGGTTCGCATTCTTCTTTTGGTCCTCACTCCAAGCGTTGTAGTTGGTTGTTGGTTTGGTGTACGATGCTTCAACGATGTTCCAAAGTTCGTAGTTGAGCGATTGCAAGTAGATCTTTATTCTACACTTCCAATAGTTGTAGTTGGATCCGTCAAATAGCGGTGGACGTTGTGTAGAATGTCCTTCTTTGAATTGGGATGAAGAAAACTCCGTTGCCATCCTTGTTGTTGACTAAGTACCAAATGTAAGACTTGCTCTGATACCAATTGTTGGACCTCGCTCTGATACCAATTGTTGGTCCCGAGATGATGCCAAATGCGGAACTTTCTCTGTTGGCACTTATGGATCTAAAACTACAAAGTCAACACAAATACTAACAAAGAAGGATTAAGTTAAACAAATAAATAACTTGCAATAAAAGGAAAAGTAAATCTCAGAAAGTTAGACAAACGCAAACACGAGAGATTTATCCTGGTTCGGTCCTCGTGACCTACATCCAGTCCCCAAGCCACCCGCTTTGAGATTTTTCTTTATCCTTGATTTTGTACACCCAAATCACAACCATGCACACCACTTGACAAGTCCCCTTTGCCAAATGTGTACACCTTCTCTTCCACCAAGAGAACACCTTCTCTTCCACCAAGAGAACAAACTTCACCTTGTACAACTGCCTCTACACCAAGAAGCCACCCGTGTATAATGATTACTTTGAGAATTACAACACTTTCCTATAAGCCTTGGTACAATGTGTGAACGTGGACAAGGTCTAGTATAGGAGAAACTTCATAGAACTTCACTAGAGAATCAGAATTTGGTGAAGAACTGAAGTGGGAACAGTTTTCAGGATTGGCAGAATTTTGATCTTAGAAAACTGAAGATTAGGATTGTTGTTTGGCCTTTGGATTAACCACCCTATTTATAGCTGCACTCTAGGGTAAGTTAGGGTAGTTACAGGTGCAATTTGAATGTTTGAAACGTTGGGAAACGTTGCACAAAAGACCAACAGTCAGAAACTGTCCAACAGTTAGAAACTGCCTATAGTCGACTTGCTTATTGAGTTAGTCGACTAGCCTAGGCAAATTTTCTACTATTAGTCGACTAGGTTTAGGTATTAGTCGACTAGGTCAAGATAAGCTCGAATGACAGGTTTCTGGATAACTGAATCAAGTCGACTGCAACTAACTTTCAAGTCGACTGGACCAGCTATTAGTCGACTAGGGGCAAGGGATTAGTCGACTACAAAATATATTAGTCGACTAGTATTGACTGTCAAGTCGACTAATGCACAAACAGAGAGTTGGGTTTCTTTTGGACACAGGATTAGTCGACTAGGGGTTTTGGGTTAGTCGACTACTCCAAGGGTTAGTCGACTATAAGAAGTTATAAGTCGACTATAAATGTATGATATGTGTGTGTGCATCAAGGCTTTTTACATGCTATTTTATATTTACAAAACACATCACATCAACTCTCTTTGGGACATCTTGATCATGAAGAACTCTTGATTCGTCGTGTGTTAGAGCTCCAAATGAAATGCTTCACAAATGTCTTCATCAAAACAAGTTCCAACAGTTTATATAACATATATTATGTTAGAAACTATTTTTGTGGATTTTTAGAAGTTTTATGAGATTTATTAGATTTATTTTAAACCCAGTTTTCTGACCAAGAACCCAGCTTGCCAGGCTCTGGCGGTCGACCGGGCCGGTCGACCGGACCACAGAGTCGGTCGACCGGTCGGTCGACCGACGTGCACAGCCTTGTGCACGTTGGCCAGGTTCATGGCACGGTCGACCGGGTCGGTCGACCAGCCAGAGAGCTTTGCTCTCTGGTTTTGGGCGGTCGACCGGTTTCTTCCAACGGTCAAAAATATGACCGTTGGCGTTCGACCGGCCGGTCGACCGCCAGCCGCCAGGACTGACAAACAGTCCCAACGGCTAGTTTTTGATGGAGGGCTATTTAAGCCTCATTTCTTTGGGATTTTGGTAAGATTTTTCAGAGCAAAAATTTCCCTATTCTCTAGTTTTCAAAGCAAGTTTTTAAAAGTGTTTAAAGAGCAAAAAGATCCATCTTGTTTGTTTTAAAGTGTTTTGTTTTATTTCAAAGAAAATAGGTTTTGGGAATTAGTTTCTTGATCTAAAAATCTATATCTATTTGGTATTTTCCCAAGAGATTTTCTTTGATCAAAACATTTGTTTTCCACTTGAGCTATATCTCCTATCCTATTCTATTAGGATCTTTATTTATGGGAAAAATTGAGTTTGTGATCTGTAGGCTGTCTAAAAATCATTTGAAGACAAGTCCTCAAAAGCAGAGTCCCAAACTCCAGACGCAGGGCTAATCATAGCCATCAAAGCAGCACTGCAGCACCAAGGCGCGAGGGTCGAAACCCGCGTCTCAGCAGCACCGCAGCACCAAGGCGCGAGTGTCGAAACTCGCGTCTCAACAGCACTGCAGCACTAAGGCGCGAGGGTCGAAACCCGCGTCTCAGCAGCACTGCAGCACCAAGGCGCGAGGGTCGAAACCCGCGTCTCAGTTATAACTGCCCTTGTTATGGGGTCAATCACTGCCTACATAACGGGAAGTTAACCTCCATTATGGAGCGTTTTTAGGGGGCACGTTCGCCCCTGAAACCTCTATAAATAGCCCCGTTGCTATGGAGAAAGGGTCGGTCAATCAGGTCAGAGAATTCGGGGAGAAGAACTTGACTTAAGAGCTTCCACAGAGGAGGAAAGAGAGTTCAACTCTTCAAGTAACTTGTTGCGTACAAGTTAATCTTTGCCTATAATCTCTTTGAGATTTCTGGTCGACAGGAGCTGTGTTACTCCGTCTGCCATCCAAAGAGAAGATCCCCAAAGTTCTTGACGCTCACCCGGTCAACGGAAAACAAGATTCACTTTCCATCGCCACCTGAAGAACCCAGCATTAAACAAAGGGAGGATTCAAGTCTCAACATCTTCCCTCTCTTGTAAGGGGATTATTGATCCGTTGTAACATTCTTTACTATCAAATAAAGAATTTACGTTCCGATCTTCGATTATTTCTCCCACCAAACAAGAGATGGCGACTCCGCTGGGGACTGCTTTTGTTACTGACGAACAAGTGGTGGCGCAAGGTGACGTCATCTACAAGGGGAAAACGGTCGAATCACTCGTCGTAGAATTCGACCAAGTAAAGTATGAAGAGTTTTTTTCTTCCGGCTCCAAGAGCCCAAAGGCCCGTGCCTACCGCAGGGTCTCCACGGGGATTTGCCCCGAAATCTGCCTGAGATTCTCTCAGACGCAGCTCCTGTGAAGGAGGTCGTGGCTAAACGCGTCATGCGTAACGCCCGCACCAACGTCTCTCAGGACACCCGCGTGGCCAACCTTTCGGGTGTCCAGCTAGTCCATCCTCTTCCTCAGCACTAGGTCGTCGGGGGCTCCCTTCAACCTCCACGGCGTAACCGGAACGCTGAACGGCGGTAGAGGAGGTGTGCGCGTCAACTACAAGTTGGAACAACTGATTGTCCAATAGAGGCAGAACGTAAGGTTCAGACCAGCGTCTCTTCTGCACCACATCCGACACGTGAAGTCCGCGTTTGGCAGCCCAAACGTGAGGTTCTTCAGGCTGGCTCTTTTGAAGCCCCACTCCCCAGACGCCAATGTGAAGCTCGCGCATCTTGTCAAGCACAAGAGGCACGCGCCTCTAGGCACGGGGCCCGGCAGCCCTGTATTTCTCAAGCGTCTCTACCCAGACGCAGTAATCAGCAGTGCGAGAGCTGCGTCTCTTATCAACAAAGACGCCAAACTCACGCTCCAAAGCCGCGACGCAAGAGCTACGTTCAGACGCCTTGCGTCTCTGAACCCTGCGTCCCAGCTATGCGAAGAAAGGATGCCTCCCGCCCTCAGTATTGCGAGGCTAATCTCTTTCATCCTCCTCCCACGGATCTAAGGGATTATTTGATAAAGAAGAGAAGTGCTAATCAAATCACTTCGTCATGTTGCTGCGAACGGCTTATCACAATGCTCTCTGAATGCCGCTGCAGTTCAGGTGCAAACCAGCAGTCTCTAGCTAGACGGCTGACCCTGATTCCCCGATCAGCCAAAAGAAATCGTTCCCACAGGAGGAGGATTTTCTCTTATACTGAATATTCTGAGCTCACTGCAAACATGACGAGCAGGAGTAGGGGAAAACAACCTGCGGTCAGCTCCGATGAGTCTGACACTGAACCGGAAGGAGTGTACCGACACACTCGCACCCGGACTGGGGCAATCCCCTTGATTAATTATAATGCCTTGGCCAAAGGCATTGAGATAAATGACTCTCACTCCGCTATTGCAGAGTCACAGGCTTCAAACTCTTCTATAGAGAAAAAGGCCTTTATATATATGACAACCACTCCTGAGGAGACAGCTAGGCGCTTGGAGCAGCAAGCCCAGGTCCAAAAAGAACAATTCGAGATGATTCGTGCTCAGCAAGAATCTATCGACTCCCTCAAGCAGATGCTCGCACAATTGCTTAAAGACAAGAGGAAGTCAACCAACAAAGCCTCCTCTAAAAAGTCTAAAGGCAAACGAAAAGAGGGGGAAAGCTCATCCTCTGTACATATAGAGGAGAAAGAGCAACCTACTTCTGGTTCGTCTAAATCTTCGTCACAAGGAAAAGACGACCGTGACCAGGGAAGGAGAATGAATCAGTTGGAGCAACGTCTTGAGGCCCTTACCAACCGAAAAGGCCTGCAAGAAGCAGGAGTGGTTCGGCCATATCCGATCGAGTGGGACCTTGTTCCATACCCTCCCAAGTTCAAGGCTCCGACCCTCCAAGCATTCGATGGGACAGGTTCACCGAACCAACATTCTATTACTTTAAGTCCCAAACTGGGAATGTGGTAGATAACGATGCCATCCTGGCACGTTTGTTCATCGGCACCTTAAAAGGGCTTGTCTTTGAATAGTTCATGAAGCTCCCATAAGGCTCCATTAAGAACTGGGGCGACTTGGAGAAGCTCTTCCTAACGCGCTTCTTTGAAGATGACTCGGAGGTCACCATGCCAACTCTTTTGGCCACCAAGCAGCGAAAGGGGGAATCCGTCAAGTCGTTTGTAGAAAGATTTCAGAATGTAGCACTCCGATGTCCAAGTGGTATGACCCAGGTCACCCTGGTAGAAACATGCCGTCACAATCTACAAACTTCGCTCCTCGCCCAAATAGGAGTTGCCAAAAGCCGCACCTGGAAGCAGTTGATCCAACAAGGTGAACAGGCTGAAGAAATTGTCGCCCGGGTCAGGGCAGAAGAAAACAAACCCAGACTTGAGAGGTCAACGAGGCGTGCGCCAGACACATCCCTCCAAGCAAAACGGAAGGATAACTTGGCGACAGAGACCAAATCCCCCGTCAAACCTCAACCAGTCAAGGGAAGTGGCTCTTCAAACCAACCACACGCCAGCAAGCAGTATTCTTTCAAGGATGAACATGTCGACTCGCTCTTCAAATTACTCAACAAGAGCAACAGACTGAAGCTTCCTGAAGCTAGGCGCCCTGAAGAAGTCGGTAAAACCGATAGTCCCAACTACTGTTTGTATCTCACGATGTTGAGGCACCCCACCAAGAGCTGTTATGTCTTCAAGGACATCCTTCAGGCTCTGATTGACGCAGAGGTATTAAAACTCCGTCCAGAGCAGAAGAAGGTGACAGCCAATATGACGTCATTTCTCCAGTTTGGAAGACAACCTCCAGCACCCTCTGGAGTAGTCCCTGTCCCAAGAGGGGAGCTAAGAATAGTCAACACAGACCCTCACCAGCAGCAAGAGAAGGGTCTTGTACTTGTTCCCACACCCCGGGGAGAAGTCATGTGGGTCCATCCCGACCTTGTGGACGGCCAGCAATGGACCACTGTGACCAGCAGAAAGTCCAAAGGCAAAGCTAAAGCTTCATCATGTAATGTGGTATGTGCCTCTTCCCGAGAAGCAGAAACTGATGTTCCCTCGCTGACTGATTCAGAATAGGAGACGATAGTTCTTGCCACAGAACCCAACCAACTTGTGGCGGAAACCCGTTCGGGTCAGTCATATTTGAAAAAGTATGACAAAATGGCGGCAACTCCTCCAAAACCCGCTACAGAGTCAGCCAAGCCCTCCACAAAACAACCCGTGAAGAGACAGAAAGAGCTTCGATATTCCAAAGCCCTCTCAAAAGACATCGCGGAAAGATCCACAGCACCTTACCGCTTTGATGTCCTAACTCAACTGGCCAATATCCCGGCCCGAATTACTCTTTATGAGCTCCTCTGGCTATCGAAGTCAACCAGAGAGGCTTTACAAGAGGCCCTAGCTAATGCTGAGGTTTTCATAACCTAAGTGCCGATTGGACCACAGGAGGAAGATGTAGAGGATTGCCTCCATGCCTCTCAAAATGCTCCCTGCATCACCTTCACAGCAGATGATATGCAGGTCAGAGGGAAACATAATCGACCCCTGTACTTCACAGGGTATATTGGTTCCTCTGAAGTAACCCGCATTCAGGTGGACCCCGGGTCCGCATTGAGCATTATGCCTCGCCGAGTCATGCAACATTTGGGGATTCCTACTCACCGTTTGAGCGCTACCCAGACTACCATTTATGGGTTCAACGCCAATGGTACCCGTCCAATGGGGAAGATCAAGCTCAGATGCCAGATTGGGGACTTAAAGTCGGAAGTGACATGCTATGTGATCGATGCCGACACTTCCTACAATTTGCTGCTGGGATGACCTTGGATTTATCGTAATTCTATCGTTCCCTCCACTCTCCACCAAGTCATGAAATACATTGACGGGAGCGGAAAAGTGCGAACGTTGATTGCCGAAAGGCATCCGTTCAAGGGAGTTGAGAATTATTTCACAGATTCTCTCCTGTATCAGGAATCTGTGGAAACAGATGAAATCCCGCAACCAGAGGAGCTAGACTCTGGTAATGAAGCCGACACCGAGCCAGAAAAAGAAGAGTGCATGTGGGAACTAGATCCACTTGTAACGAGCACTGATAAGCTCGATGTTGATAACACCGCTGATGATATAGGCGGATGGTACATTAATGAAGAATTAGATTTGGCTTATTTCTCTGTGTTCACTTCTGACTCAATGCCATCAGACACTAGTACCGAAGTGGACGATGACCTCTGGTCGGCAATGGATGCTTTGACATCGTTGCATGTACCAGTGAAATCGTCCTTCGAAACGTACCAAGATGCCGGTAATGCGCAAGAATCCATATTTATGGTTCCAGCAAGACGGAAAGGCCAAAAATCAATTCTTTTCGGGCAGATTAAGTCCGAACCAATACCCCTTGAAGAATCAGAAGGCGAGGAGGAACCCCCTCAGTTCGGTCATTATGAGCCAAATGCACTCAGAATGATGGAAGGCATGGGGTATGATCTGACAAACGGTCCAGGGCTGAATTTCGGCAGAGGAAGGAGAACACTATTCCGATCTTTTGTGCCAAAAGGGAAAGCCCCTGATTATTATCATCAGACTCGCAGGGGGTTGGGCTATGTGTCAACCCCGATCCCATCAGCCTCTGACTCAGAAGAGTCATCATGCCATGATTACTCATCAGGCACGTCATCGTGGGAGTCAGATGTTAGTGTCGGCAACATCTTCAGAGAACTTTCAGTGAATATGGTTTCAACAAGCCACCTGGAAGACAGAGATGAAGAAATGATCCAATCCGATACAGATCCTTGGATCAAGCACTTAAACGCTCTTTGGGATACTCGCTTTGAACAGCGCGAGCCACTCACAGAAGATAAGGTTGTTCAGATCAATCTGGGAGATGAGGTTAATCCTAAGCCCGTCTTTATAAGCGAAGGCATGTCACCTTCTGAGAAAAAGGATCTGATATCTCTTGTACAAGAATATATATAGATGTCTTTGCCTGGAATTATGAGGATATGCCTGGACTTGATCCTCGAGTGGTTATGCATCGCCTCAACATTAATACGGACGTAAAGCCGGTCAAACAATAACAGCGACGGTTCCGTCCAGAAGTAATGGAGGCGATTCAATCAGAAGTCAGAAAGCTTATAGACTCTGTTTCATTAGGGAAGAACAACATCCTGATTGGGTAGCCAACATCGTCCCCGTTGCTAAAAAGAACGGAAAGATCCAAATCTGCATTGATTTTCGTGATCTAAATGAGGCATGTCCCAAGGATGAATTCCCACTGCCAATCACAGATGTCATGATTGACAATACATGTGGATTTGAGCGAATGTCCTTTATGGATGAATTTTCAGGGTATAATCAAATCAAGATGTATCCTGATGACGAAAATATACCTCTTTTAGGACACCACTGGGGGTATATTGCTACACCGTCATGCCCTTCAGACTAAAGAATGCAGGGGCGACATATTAAAGGGCTATGAATGCCATTTTCCACGAACACATGTGCAAAACGGTGGAATGCTATGTTGACGACATCGCAGTAAAAAGTCGCGCTAAAGATGATCATATAACTGATCTAAAGGTTGTCTTCGACATCATGCGGGCCCATCAATTGAAGATGAACCCCACCAAATCCTTCCTGGGGGTGGCCAGTGGCAAATTCCTAGGATTCGTTGTAACTTCCACCGGAATTCATTTGGATCCGGAAAAGGTTCGCGCTATCCAGGAGATGCAACCTCCGAGAAACCTCAAGGAGCTCAGGGGATTGCAAGGACGATTGGCGTACATCCAAAGATTTATCTCAAATCTCTCCGAAAGATGCCAACCCTTTACCAAATTAATGAAGAAGGATGTTTCGTTCATTTGGGACAACGCTTGCCAGCAAGCATCTGAGGAAATTAAACAATACCTCACACAACCACCAGTCCTTGCAGCTCCGGTGTCTGGAAAACCCTTCCTGATATACGTCCGAGCAATGGATCATTCTTTATGAGCTTTACTAGCTCAGAACGATGATCAAGGACGAGAGCAAGCGATCTACTATTTGAGTAGAACAATGATCGGAGCCGAACATCGGTACAACCCGATCGAGAAGGAATGTTTGGCATTAGTGTTTGCTGTTCAGAAAATGCGACACTATTTGGTAGGCCAAACTATAAACGTCATATCAAAAGTCAACCCCTTGAGGTTACTCATGACAAAGCCTTCATCATTAAACGGCCGACTGACAAAATGGTCCATATTGCTATCTCAATATGAAATGCACTTTTTACCACAAAAGGCCGTTAAAGGACAAGCGGTGGCGGATTTTCTGGCTGAACATCCAGATCCGAGGGCAGCCAAATTTTACGAGGATCTCCCAGACGAGGTCGCTGAAGCCTGCCAGACTCAGACATCCTTCGAAAGACAAGTGTGGCAACTTTTCTTTGACGGTGCATCGAGAACAAGCCCAAAAGGACATATAGTGGCAGGAGTAGGAGTAGTACTCGTCTCCCCCACAGAACTATGTGATTCCTCGAGCTGTCTCATTAACCAAGCCTTGTTCCAACAATGTAGCGGAGTACAATGCACTTTTAATTGGGATGCAGCTCGCTGATGAGGTTGGCGTTAAAAATCTCGAGGCATATGGTGACTCTAAGCTCATCGTCAGCCAAGTTCGCGGGGAGTATGAAGTCAGACATGAAGATCTAGTACCCTATTACAACGCAACTGTCTACATGGCCAAGAGGTTCACAAACTTTTACATTGACCATGTACCACGCAAGCAGAATGCGCATGCAGATGCACTGGCGTCTCTCGCTGCCTCCTTAGCGCTTCCAGCTGGAGTAGTGGAGAAAATATTTGTCCACAGCCACGACTTGTATTGCCCGAGGATTGTTCCTGAGGACTACCAGGAGCCAATGGGAGATTGTCAAGACAAAGAAGCTCTTGAGTCGTCAACCGGTCCAGAGCCTAGAGACTGGCGATTCCCTTACATTGATTATGTCTTGTACGGCATCTTACCCGAGGACACCAAAGAAGCGGCCGCCATTAGAAGGAAAGCCCCTAAATTCTATTATAATGCGATTACACGAACATTGTATCGTCGATCACATGACGGGATCTTGCTTCGCCTTTCACCAAAAGAGGCACAGGAGATATTGAAAGAAGCCCATGACGGTATGTGTGGAGCCCATCAACCTGGTCCAAAACTTGCGCTTCGACTTCAAAGGTTGGGATATTACTGGCCCAAGATGATCTTTGACGCCATCACTTATGCCAAAAGATGTCACGCATGCCAAGTGCATGGTGATTTCATCCATCAAGCACCAGGGTACCTTCACTCTACGACTTCTACTTGGCCATTTGAGATGTGGGGGATGGATGTAGTCGGCCCTATCAGCCCACCATCATTGAAAGGACATCGGTTTATTCTAGCCATAACCGATTACTTCTCCAAATGGGCTGAGGCCATTCCTCTAAAAGAGGTAAAGTCATCTGATGTGATTAAGTTCGTTAAACATCATGTCATTTACCGTTTTGGTGTACCTCGGCGAATCATCCATGACAATGGACCCCAGTTCATCAGTCAAGCTTTCCAGAGGTTTTGCGCTAAGTTCAGAATGCAGAGTGTGTCTTCAACAGCATACTACCCTGCCGCTAATGGTCTCGCAGAAACTTTCAACAAGACCATTGGCAAGCTTCTCAAGAAATTCGTCTCCAAAAGTCAGCGTGACTGGGACGACAAGCTAGGTGAATGCTTATGAGCCTATCGCACAACTGTTCGAACCCCAACTAAAGCTACGCCATTTTCTTTGGTATATGGGTGTGAAGTCGTGCTTCCACTAGAAATCTAAATCCCATCTCTACGCGTCGCCTTGACAACGGAGATGACAAATGAGGAGAAGTATCGACAGCGACTCCAAGAATTGGAAGCCTTGGATGATAAACGTCTGCAGGCCCAACAACAAATCGAGCTGTACCAAGCCCGGATTACCAGAGCCTTCAACAAGAAAGTTAAAGTGCGAACTTTCAAGAAAGGTGACCTTGTCTTAGCCGTCAGAAGACCTATGGTGATGACACATAAGACAAAAGGAAAATTTCAACCCCAATGGGAAGGGCCATTTGTAGTAGAGTCAGTCTACTCAAATAGATCATATCGCCTCATAACTTCAAATGGCGATACTCTCATGATGCCGATCAATGGCAGGTTCCTTAAGAAGTACTATCCTTAATAGTACTCCTCCTCTGATCAAGTTAAAAGTACACCTCTGATCAAAGCTCCAGATCTAAGAAAAGTTTCCTTCCTTTATTAGGTCACATCATGGTAGATCGGTGACAAGCTAATCGAGCACTGACTGAACCATGATGCATGATGTAAATATTGATAAAGAAACGAAAGGCGAAACTTGGGTTTCAATATTGCTTTCTTCATTAACGTCCGACGCCTCTGACGGCTAAGGACAAAGGAAAATGTTAGCTTCTAAGACCAACATAAGTCTTCGACAACTCATCATACTGAGGGGAATAGCATGGCTAGCCCAACTCAAACGGTAGTTGGTAAAGGCACCTCAAATCCGTTGATAGCTGAGGGTTTGCTAAAAATCCTAAGTGGATGTAGTTCCACCCTCTCCTCCAAAATCCCTTACCAATTCTCATACACAGAATGGTAGGTCTACAAAATACAATCATTGCTACGTTAACACTATACCTCTGGTAATGAAAATTTTCAATACTCTCTATTGAGTACAAACTTTACTTGTCAACCCTATATGGAGTAGCAAGCCTTCAAGTTGGCCAGGTTAACACTATACCTCTGGCACTTCAAACTTCACTTGTCAATTCTCATCAATAGAATGGCAGGCCCTCAAACTGCTCATATCGCAAATCAATTTCTGTCAAGTTCAATACCACACCTCTGACAAATTACTGTTAAAGTTTAACATTACACTCCTAACAGTAATTAAGCTGCTGCCAAGTTCAATATTAAACCTCTGACAGTCATCTTCCCCCAGACTTCCAGATCGAAGCTGAAATGAACGATGCTAAGTTTAACACTACACCTCTAGCGTCCAAGTCATTGCTAAGTTTAACAATACACTTAAGGCCATGACTTTCCCTCGGACTTTCTTGTCAAAGTCGAGATGACCAATGCCAAGTTTAAAATTACACCTCTAGCATTACCCTCGCTGCCAAGTTAAACATTACACCTATGACAGTGATACTTTCAGTTTTCCCAAATAAAGCTGAAATACTTTTGAGCCAAGTTCAATATTACACCTCTGACTCATATCCTTGTCAAGTTAACATCACACTTCTGACAAGACTATATTCAACCCGTTAAGTTAATATCACACCTCTGACGGAAAAAGTCTTCCCAGATTTCCCATGAGTCTAGTCTCACTTGTTATCCTCGTCAACAGAATAACAAGTCCACTTAAAAACATTATTAGGTTAATATTACACCGTTAACAGTGTTTTCACTAAATCCCCAGCTGGGTCTTAGTCAAGTTAATTCCAAACCTCTGATGAAAACTCATCCTCCCTGGGGGTACAAATTCCACTTGTCATTCTCATTTATAGATTGGCAGGTCCACCAGAATTATCTCAATTTTGTCAAGTTAATATCACACCTCTAACAGCATTGTTGGGTTCCGAAAATCGGATCTTTCTACAAACTTTGACTCGTTAAGATTATTATCATATTTTTGACAAGTCAAAGATCCTTTACTTCTATTCATCTGATTTTCAATACAAAAAAGGAATTCAAGACAATAGAAGAAGACAAGAAAAAAAAAGTGTCGCTTTTATTTATATATGAAAGTGATACAAGACGCTCTCTTATATAATAAGATTGAGTGTTACAATAAAGGAGTACAAAGAAGTCCCTCTCTCTCAGTAAAGGTTGCACTCACTCCTTGAAGCATGCTCACAACTCCAAGTACAAGATGTTTGGAAGGGCGCCAAAGTAGAGTTGAACACTGGGGTGACGATCGGAAGTTGATTACACCATGATGCATGACGTAAACATCGAAAGAACCCATCGTTGACCAAGAACAATGGTGTTTCTTGATATCGGAATGCAGCAGGCCCTTCTGATTCCACTTGACCAACTGACGTAGGCCATGATCCTTCGTTGATGAACATCTCCACCACCAGAAAGTCATCTAATGGATATGGACTTTATCCTCGATGTCATTTCTGGGGTAAGACTGGTGAAGGGAGGATTCGAGGCCTTACAGGTGACGTCCACTTTCCAGTGACCTGCAAGAGGACCATACCCACCACCATATCCACCGCCATACCCACTGTGACCATGGCAGGCCCAGAAGCATGACTGGTGCATCGTGTCCAATAAGGTCTCGGCGGATGTCAAATCCTCGTCTCCCAAAAACAGGAGCCATGACTTCTTCTCCAATAGACGACCATCGAACAGGTTCGCTGGCCGAAATATTCTCCCAGGGGCCCAGCGAACATGCGAAAGGATGATCGAGCCTACCTGCGAGAAGGAAGAAACAATTAGAAATTTAGAATACTGAAACAAGACAGACGCGGTTATTGCTGCAATCTGCAGACGCAGGAATGATCCGCGCAGTCAGTTAAAATTCTGTTGCAACAAAAACAGACGCGATCAAAGTTGTGAACTTCAAATGCACACAGATTTGAACGCAGTCTGGTTTTGCATCCGCGTCTAAAATATGAGACGCGAAGAGAATCAGACCCGAAAATTGCCACATCCCTATTTGATAAACCGGGATTGCTACATTTAAGTCTGAACCCTTCGGCCTGAGTTCTTCCAAGTCAACAGCCTCAGACGCGAGCTCTGTATGTAAGGCTCGCGGTCCAGATGCAAAGTCCGAATTCAGACGCAATCAACTTGCACCTTATCAGGGAGTCTCAAAGGCGCAACTTTTAAAATGGGCGCATCAATCAGACTTCAAGAGAAGGTCAAGAAGATGAATCTCTTCAAGGGACAGCGAAACTGAAACTCAGTTGGCAAACAAAGAATTCCTACCCGCAGAATAACCCTTTAAGGTTGAACTTTCTGCATCAAGGCGTGGACATAAAGGGTGCTCAAGGAGACGCTTTTTGATCTTGAAATTACTTGACAGTGATAATCTTCTGGAGAGATTAAAGTAAAGCATGAAAGCTTTGGGTCGTCGTCGTCCATGGGGGTAAATCCCATTAAAAAAGTCCTTGAGGGAAGAAGATGAAATCCCTCATAGCGCTAGCTCTTGAGGGAAAACAGTCTGAGCAATGAGCTGTTAAAAAGGGGGTGGTGAGGCCTATTTATAGGCAAACCATAAAGCCTATAATTAATGGCTCACTAATCCAAATCGTCGGCCTTAATTCTCGCGCGAGTGTCAAAGCCCAATGAAAGGCTGACGCGTGGATTGTCGCTTCGGGAAGCGGCGAGGACGCAGGCCTCCAACCGCCAGCGCCGACTTGGCATTTAAAGGCATTAATGTCTAAGCCCAATGAAGGGCTGACGCGTGGACTGCCGCTTCGGGAAACACCGGATAACGCGAGTCCCTAATCGTCAATACTGATTTGACATTTAAAGATCCAATAAGATCTCTAAGACGAGCTACATGTAACGCCTGGGAAATTGCACCAAACGCAGGCCCAAGAGCCGCGTCCTGAAACTTGCATCCCTTTGAGAACTCGAAGGCGGCGTCCTTCTTATTCTTGTTAAGAGAGTCGCGACCGCGTCTCTCGGGGTGGTTCGGAGCCGCGTCCCCTCAGCAAAAGGGACCCATTCTGAGATCGCGCTTCGAATTTGAAAGCTGCGTCTACAACAGAGAAGGCCTATGTCATTCACAGGGATTCTGAAGCTGCGTCTACATTGCGAGACGACAATTGTGTTCCTATCATAAACTCAATATAATTTGAGTTTGCGCCATGTCAAGGGTCCAGAGCCACGCCTCTACTGAGCCAATGTCGCGTCCTCATTAACTGGCTGAGATCTATGCATCTAAGACTGCGTCCTCACTGCATCCTGAACTTTGCATTTGGATAGATTAAGGGTTGCATCTAGGGAGCCGCGTCCTTCCATAACCAAAGTCGCGTCCTTCGCGTAAGCTTGAACGGCGTCTCAATTAGCAGGTCAGAGTCGTGTTTCCCAGGACCGCGTCTCCACTATAAATCAGAGCCGTGTTTCGCCCAAGAACTCAGTTCAGCCTGGGTTTATTATTTCATGGCCAGTCAAGGATTACAATCAAGACTACGGTTAGAAAATTGAATTCATCTACAGTGAAACAATAAAGATGGAGCAAAATTTCGAAGATCTTTATTATTTGAGCCAAAAATAATGAAAGTAATACAAATGCTCTTGACGAATAGAGTGTTCTTTTCTTTACAAAAAAAAAGGAGGCTAATAATCTTGATTCGCCAAAGAACGGATTTGTTCTCGGAGACGATACATCTCGTGCTGACGCGCTTTCTCAGCCTCCATAAGAGCTTGGACCCGCAGCTCCTCCTCGGACAAAAACTTCTTCGCAGCCAGTTGCGCTTGTAGAGACTCCAACCTGGAAGAGTGAGCGGAGAAGTTTTCTTCAGCCTGCGTCTTGGCAGCTTCCAGCTCTTCCAGCTTCTTCCTGGCAGCAGCGAGCTTCTGCTCGTTGATTTCAATCAAGGCTTCTGCCTTGGCTATGGTGGCTCGAGCTGTGGCAATAACCTGCTCTGCGCTCTGTATGACGATCTTCGATTCCCTTGAATCGCCAATCAGCCTTTGGTGGTCAGCCTGGAGATGCTGGAGATGGCGGGTCTTTCAGATATTTGTTCTTCCATCTCCTTTCGCTCTTGTTCTTGAGCGGCAAGAAGCCTATTCAGAGTTGCCCGAGCTTCGTCGACTGAACCAGCGTCTTTCAGAGACTTGAGCTCTTTCAGGTTGCTTCCCAATTGCTCCACCAGCATTAGACATGCCCTAACCTGCAAAGGACCTCCAGTATGACCAATGTTCCCGATCTGATTTTCGAGAAGCACTCGGGCAAACTCGAAAGAGCTGCCCCCAGAAAGGATAAGGTCAATACATGATCGCATGGAAGCAAAGAACTGCTGCACCATTTGACGGGCCAGTTCTTCCATGATATCATTGGCTGGAGAAAACTCTGCTGATGTGCTCCCAGATCCCCTTTCCATTACAGGGTGAGAGATGGGAATCAATTCATCTCGCGCAGGAGTAAGGCCGACCACAGGCTCGTCAGGTACTGAGAGGGTCGCCGACACTTCCGGGGCGGTTATTGTTGTAGCAGCCTCCACGACGACTGAACTAACAACAAACCTAACCTCTTTGGGTTCCTCGGTTGAGGTGTGAATTGTGCTGCCTTCTGGATCAATGTTGGCTGCGACATCCTCCACCTGAGCTCCCTCAGCACTCTCTGCAAATCACCAAAATATTAACCATGACAAGAAAAAGGAGGATATTCAATGCATTTATACCCCCTTACTGATTAGACGTAAAAGGCGTACTTATTATGTAGCAAATGTATTTGATGTACCCTTTCTTGTCTCCGCTATAGCATAGGGCTATACCGAGTCGGATCTCAGGGAGAGCTCGCGATAGAAGCTTTAAACGTATGGTTGTGAAGTGATAAGACTAGTAGTCTTCTCTTGATTATAAACTTAGTGATGCAAAAGAAACTAAAAGAAGATGGATATGTTCATGTGGAAGTCGTTGGAAAAGAAATCAAGAATTGGTTGTGGTATTCACAAGAAAAGAATAAGAAACTTAAAGAAAGAGATCCAAGACTAGATTACCTTGCTAGCTTGCCAAAGCTTACCAAACTCCTTGATAATGAAAGCTTGCCTAACGTTGTCACTCCGTTGGCTATGGATTCGTCTAGCGTGTCGACCTAATTACTTTCTCATTTGCAAGACGGTGGTTTAACCGTCGGAGAAGAGAAGATCATACACTTGCAAGATGAAATCAAGCAAACACCCATGAGTTAGTGAAGTAGCTAAGCTAGTGGTTAGCTAGTACATGGAGAAGAATTAGATACAACAAGCCATAAGAAAAATACAAGAAAGCATGAAGTAAATTGCAAGAATTAAAGTGCTAGAATTAAAGAAAGCAAGTAATAAAGCAAGTAAAGAAAGCAAACTAGAATCAAGCTCAAGTAGAGAAGTAGAGAATGGATCAATCCTTGTATAGCTTCAAGTGTCACTTCTTGATGATACAAGCTCTCTCTCTCTTACAATCTCTCTCTTGCAATGAAGTCTAGGGAGGAGAAGATCCTAGAGAGAACTAAAAATCCTAAACAAAACCTAACAAAATTACAATCTATTCACTAATCTCTCTCTCTTCTCTGATCAGTCCCAGCTCGCAGGTCTTCATGGGGTATTTATAGGAGAAATGGGAAGCTTCTGGAGAGTAGTTTGTTGCCACAAAATCCGGGGACCAACAACCCTAAGATTGCCGCAGATTGCGGCCAGATTGCCGCCAGATCTGGGCCGTTGGATCGGATCTTTCTGGTGGAGATCAGTTGGGAAGTGGTTATCCACGTGGACCACTTGGATTCTCTGTTTGTTGCGCGGATCTCTCTAGATCTGGATTGAGATTTGACTTTATCCTTTATCTTTTAATTAATCACTTAATTAGTGTTAATTAAGTGATTATTTGAATATCTCTCCATTAATTGTGTACCTGCAAATAAGTAGAGAAGAGGAGTAAAAATCACTTATTTATTTGTATTATGCATGAGAGTTATGATGTAAAATATGCAATATTGAGTACTAATCACACCCCCACACTTATTCTTTTGCTCGTCCCGAGCAAAAACAAAGAAAAAGAAAATAAAAACTAAGCTACAAGTTTATTACACCACTTTCGCAGGTGACGCGATTGCACTGAGCATGTGCAACAAGCCGTTAAACCTCTAGGTTACCCTAGAGGAGGAGTGTTGTCTCCTGAGGGTTTTCAGCGGATTACACCCACAAAATCCATAAAGAAAGAAAACAAATGTTAGTGTTTTGAAAACGCATTTTGAATAAGAGACATGTTTACGAACTATTTTTGCGAAAATATAAGTGATCCTAGGTCATAAGTCCACCTATAATTAGTCTTCCTTAAACTTAGTATCCATGCAAGATTTTGTCTTTAATTAAAGTAAGAATTCAAAATTGGATTGAATACTTTTATCTTTCATAAAACCTAGATAATATGCACACCGTGCTCAGTGAAAATTTCTGGGATTTCAACTCCAACCATCAAGCCATTTATTTATATATATTCTTTTTTTCTTTTTCTTCCCTTAGTTTTATTAGGCTTTCTAATTCACCCATGTAGCGAGCCTATAACCGATGACTCCCAGACCAGATGGTCTTAGGGCACCAGATGAGGAAACATCCCTCGGGTTTAAGGACTCGAGTGAAAAAGGCCACAAAACTAAGAGGGATTATTCTTAATCACCGTTAGGCGTGAATAATCATGCTTCTTGAGGCACAATTACCCAGCTTAATAAGTGAGATCACCGTTAGGCGTGAGTCATCATGCTTCTTGAGGCACAATTTCCCAGCTTAATAAGTGATCTTTATTTATATATTATTTTTTTCTTTTTCTTTTTTTTTTTTTATTTTATTTATATGGCATTTTTGGTCTTTGTCTCCATCCCAAGAAATGTGTAAGTGTGAAGTGCATATTATCTAAGGCAAAAAATGCAAGATAAAACTATCTCCTCAATTTTACTTACTTAGCCTATAATTTTCAAACAAGATCTATTATTTCAACTAAGTTTAAGATGTCATAATTAAGGCTTTCTTAATTTCTAAGATACATCTTAATTTTCTTAAAAATAGAACAAAACTTTGTCTCTTTTTTCAAAAAGTTTTTATTTTTGTTTCTTTTTTTTTTTATTTATTTTACTAAAAGTAAAATCTAAAAGAAAATAGAAAATCTACAAAGAAAGATAAAATCTAAAAGAAAATAAAAACCTAAAAGAAAATAGAAAATCCTATGTTAGTAAACCCTCCCCCACACTTATTTCATGCATTGTCCTCAATGCATAATGGTAAATGTATGCATGAAACAGGTAAGAGGTAGGAAAAATTATTTACAAGGAATATACAAATGTAACTCTCACCTGGGTTTTTGGTCGCTTCCCTCTGGCCCGTTTCCCATCGTTCCAATGTGTTCTCTTTCTTGAGCTCCATTGGGAAACGGTCTGAATTATTTTAACCCTAGGTGTTTCCAGTTTCAATTGGTTGTTATGTTCATTCATACTCTCTCCACCACATCGTTCACAAACAAAATCCTTCTCATCACTTTCACTTAAAATCTCATCACTTCCAGTGTTTAGAAATTTTAGCTCTTCTCCATATAATTCTTCAAAATTCACATTAACATCCGGAAGTGGACAATTAACTAATTTACCCCGAGTTGACTCATCTAAGCACATGATCTCATCAGCAAACAAGTCTTCAAATGATATATCAATTGGAGGTTCAAATACAGTCTCAGTTGGCTCATTGAAAGTGAAAATTTCCAAATCAACTTTCCCCGTTTGAAAGGGTACTCGGATAAGAGAATCACAAGATTGTGACTCATCTTTTGGATCTTCACCTTCCTCCTCACAATTGTTACTAATGAAATTAACCTCAAATGTTTGATCTTTTGTTTTGTGAGGCTGTGTGTGGAAGACATTGTGTTCATGTGTCATGTTACCAAAAGTCAACCTCATTGATCCATTCCGGCAATTAATGATTGCATTTGCAGTAGCCAGGAATGGTCGACCCAGAATGACAGGAATTTGTGCCCTTTGATTGGAATTTGATACTGGTTTTGTTTCAAGGACAACAAAGTCAACAGGATAAAAGAATTCTCCAACTTTGACAAGGACATCTTGAATTACCCCCTTGGGTTTAGTAACAGAGCGGTCAGCCAATTGAATGGTCATTTGGGTCGGGAGGAGATCACCTAACCCCAATTGTTGGTACACAGAGAAAGGTAGGAGATTGATGCTGGCCCCTAAATCAAGAAGTGCCCTATTTATTGTAGTCTGTCCTATGATGCATGAAATGGTGGGGCTCCCTGGGTCTTTGTATTTTACAGGAATTGGACCAGTGAGCAGCTCATTGATGGATGATGCAAGGAAGACTTTTTTAGGGACTTGGGTCTTCCTCTTCTTGGTGCACATTTCCTTCAAAAATTTGGCATATGATGGCACTTGTTGAATGGCATCAAGAAGAGGGACATTGACTTGGACCTTTTGAATGTTTCTTTTATTTTCTCCATGTGAGCATTTGACTTGTTATTTAAAAGCCTATTTGGATATGGTACTCTAGGCTTATAAGGTTGCTCATCTACCTTTTCTTTCCCCTTGGCTTTGGAAGTGGATGGCTCTGTACTAGAGGATGGTTTGTCAAAAGTTGGTGGCATTGGGACATGAGGAGTTTGCTTTGGTACTGGATGAGATTGTGGACTAGAAATCTTATTGTCAACTTGTTTACCAGATCTCAGGGTATGAATGGCATGACAGTGACTGGGTCCTGAATTTTCAACTTTGGGATTTAGCAATGGCTGGCTTAAGAACAGTCCTTTTTGATTCTCAGCCAATTGCTTGATCTGGACCTTCATTTCATTCAACTCCTGTTGCTGGTTCTTTGTTAAGGTTTCTATCATTTGTTTCAACTCAGATATTTCAGAATTATTTTGGGGTGGACGTTGAGGATATGGAGATTGGAACTGTGATTGGTAATATGGTGGTGGATTCTGATAATATGGTGGTGTGTCCTGATATGACTGATATGACTGTGGTGGACTTTGAGATGGATGAACATACAGTGAATTTTGATCAAAACTGGATGAATGAAACTGAGCATTGTACAGATGTGGAAGTGGTGGCATATGATGCTCAGTACCAGACTGACTCCATGGAAAATTTGGATGGTTCTGCCATCCTGAATTGTAAGTATTGGAGTATGGGGGTCTGGTAAATGCTGCATTCATGTTCTCCTGAAATGGGGGCTGATACAATGGACACTCCTCAACAACATGGCTAAGGTCTTGACAGTTGGTGCAACCTGGTCTAATCAAAGGCAATGGGTTGACCTGGTTGACCACAGAATTCCCTATTGACTCAAGCAACTCTATCCTCTTCATTAATTGTGTGATCTTGGTTTCTGAAGCTAGAGAGGATTCTTTGGATTGTGTACCAGTTCTGGAAGTGGTGGGAGTCGGTTTATCAGGGCATGACTCCCACTGAATGGTTTTCTCAGCTAGGGTTTCAAAGAGATCCCACCCCTGATGTTCATCTTTCTTCAGAAATTCCCCTTGGCACATGGATTCTAAAAGTGTTTTCGTTTGGTAATCTAATCCATCATAGATAATCTGGCATAGACGCCATTTCTCTATGCCGTGATGGGGACATAGGGCAAGGAGGTCTTTGAAACGCTCAAGATACTTCCAGAAAGGTTCATTTGGGTCCTGCTTGAATTGCATTATATTCTTTCTCATGAGGGCTGTTTTGTGGATAGGATAGAACTTCTTAAGAAAGACTTTAACAAAATCCTCCCATAAAGATATGGAACTGACTGGAAGATTATAAAGCCATTTCTTAGCTAAATCTTTAAGTGCAAACGGTATGAACCGTAACCTAACAGCATCCTCAGAAAGTTGGGATATTCTCATCATTTGGCATACCTCTTCAAACTCACGAATAAAGAGGTAAGCGTCCTCAGACTCAAGACCATGGAAGTGGGGAAGTGTACTAATGAATTGTGGTTTCAGCTCAAAATTGTTTCCATTAGGCTCGGGGAGAAGAATGCATGAAGGAATGGAGGTGCGAATCGGATAAAATCGATCCTGAAGTGAGACGTTGTTGGTCATGATGAAGTGGTTGTATATGTGCAAGTGTAGAATTAGGATCACAAAACCACTGTCGTATATACAATCACAAACAACGTACACCGATCACACCAGCGAAAAAGAAAAAATAACAAACAACAAAAGAAAAAAATCAATCCAAGCTTGTCTAGGGTTTCTGGTCCTAGATGACTCCTAAATAGACTGTCCACAGGAGGTTTAGTGTGGACTCTGACTATAAGCAAATCAGCCAGGGAAGGGTAAAGTCGTTGGGAGGTTTTCCGTCCGAAGACGTTCCTTAATTAAGTAACCAACAACCTTCGGGCTTTCGGCCCTTAACCCCTTTCCTAGACACCGATTTTACAGAAGTCAATTTCCAACACTTTTCCCCCTTAGGATAATCTCCTAAGTGAGTCCGGATGTCCCTAGGGCCAACGTCTATCAAATTTTATTTACAAGCTTAGGATTGTGAGTACGTGGGGAAAATGATTTCCGGGCTAAGGAAAGGGTAATGACCTCCCCCACCTTATGTTATTTACAGGTATTGCCCTTAAAATTGATTGTGCAAGTGTACGATATAGAAACAAACAAGGTTCACTCCAAGTAAGAAAAATCAAACAAAGAGTGAGTCTTAGTCTATATGCAATGAATCACGTACCTTGTCCCACGCACTCTTCAACAGTAAATTTAAAGTAATTGAAAGACACGTGCCTATAATGCAAGATGTCTAACAATTTTTTTAGCAATTATCAACCAATTTCTTACTGTTGAATTAATTAACAGGAATACAGTGAAGTATACAGGAAATGAAGTATATAGGCAGCAGTATCTTGCAGAGCAGAAGCCCCTGCAAAAATTTTGTAAGTAGTGAACTCTAAAGTGCCGCGTTCCCACGGCAATTCTTGTGGATCCGCGGCACAATAGAGGGATCCTGGGCTCTGCTTTCTTGAGCAGAGGCCCAGGTCCACTTATATGATTCTGCTGTGAATATTTTCCTGTTTTCTTCTCCTGTACCTGCAACAGAGAAGATATATCGTTTAGTTTCTCACTTTTAAAAATAATACCGTCGCTCTCCCCGGCAACGGCGCCATTTTGATTAGACGTAAAAGGCGTACTTATTATGTAGCAAATGTATTTGATGTACCCTTTCTTGTCTCCGCTATAGCATAGGGCTATACCGAGTCGGATCTCAGGGAGAGCTCGCGATAGAAGCTTTAAACGTATGGTTGTGAAGTGATAAGACTAGTAGTCTTCTCTTGATTATAAACTTAGTGATGCAAAAGAAACTAAAGCAAAGCATGATTGAATTGCTAGAAATTAACAAAGCAAGTAACAAAACAAAATAAAAGCAAGTGAAGAAGACAAACTAGAATCAAGCTCAAGTAGATATGTAGAGAATGGATCAATCCTTGTATAGCTCCAAGTTGTCACTCCTTGTTGATACAAGCTCTCTCTCTCATACAAATCTCTCTTGCAATGAAATCTAGGGAGGAGAAGATCCTAGAGAGAACTAAAAATCCTAAACAAAACCTAACAAAATTACAATCTATTCACTAATCTCTCTCTCTTCTCTGATCAGTCCCAGCTCGCAGGTCTTCATGGGGTATTTATAGGAGAAATGGGAAGCTTCTGGAGAGTAGTTTGTTGCCACAAAATCCGGGGACCAACAACCCTAAGATTGCCGCAGATTGCGGCCAGATTGCCGCCAGATCTGGGCCGTTGGATCGGATCTTTCTGGTGGAGATCAGTTGGGAAGTGGTTATCCACGTGGACCACTTGGATTCTCTGTTTGTTGCGCGGATCTCTCTAGATCTGGATTGAGATTTGACTTTATCCTTTATCTTTTAATTAATCACTTAATTAGTGTTAATTAAGTGATTATTTGAATATCTCTCCATTAATTGTGTACCTGCAAATAAGTAGAGAAGAGGAGTAAAAATCACTTATTTATTTGTATTATGCATGAGAGTTATGATGTAAAATATGCAATATTGAGTACTAATCACTTACCAGGCTGAGGATCTGAAGATGGCGAATTCTTGGGCAAATCTTGTGGGGTTGAGGCCTCCCCAACTTCGATAGTTGCCCTTTCTTGAGGCATCTCGATCGTAAGAGCCTCAACGCCCTCCTGCTGGGCCAGCTCTTGTATCATTTCCTCGATATGCGAGGAAGTTGCAGCCTCACTGTCGACGGCCAGCCCTATAGCACAAAGTTAAAAGGAAAACATAAAGACCTATCTTTAACCAAAGGAGAAACCGGGTCAAAAAGATAAAGAGAGTACCTTCAGTAGGAGCAATTGTTGCTATTGGCGACACCGTCACAGGGTCACACCCTTGTATCTCTTCCTCCGTAATATGTGAGAATTTACTCGGATCTGGAGGAGCGGGTTCATCGCCAAAATCGACTTCATCGCCCGAAGAATATTCATACTCTCTGGACGAGGAAGACGATAGTGCAACACAAGAGGCCTCGGCAATCGAGACCCTACCACCAAATACCCGGGTAGTAGGGCTGGGATCAACTACCCGCGAGCTGGGCATCAATACAGTAGGAGACCCAGGCTGTTGCGCCTCATCCCTCCTCTCTTGAACTGAAGAAGACCCTGGCTGAGTTGAGACCCCCGAAATCTCAACATCATCCCTTCCTACCAGGTCAAACTCGAGTTGCTCAGCCTCATCAGTGGTAGTGGGTTCATCTACAATCTCCCCTTCTTCTAAGATCACGGGGCCCTTGCTGTGTAGTCCACGAGGACGGCGAAGGGGGATTTCTTCTTCCTCCTCCTCTTCCTCCCTCTGTTCCTCAACACCAGAAGGGACAGCTTCGGGCATTGAAGATACAGCTCCCGAGTCTCCCCTGGTCTTCTTTGGAGCAGGCTCACTTTGGGAAGTAGAGCCCTGGGACGCTTGGACACAGCCCGTCGACGCTTTCTAGCAGGCTGCTCCTTAGGTGCTGCTGCTCTCGGTTCCACCCCGGTTTCCCCTCCAGCCTCTTTCTTGGCTGCTTGGTATTCATCTATGCCTCGCATGCGTCTGTTGGATGCCAACTTGTTCTCATAAGATGCATTGATGCTCTTGACACATGAGTGATGTATTGAGTAGTCAGGCATCTTGCTAGCCTGGAAATACCAAGTGCAGAAACTGAGGCTTGTGTAGCAGTTGGGCGTCTTGTGAGGCAAGCGGAAAATAACGTTTGTCCCTCCAGCCACACTGTAGTACCAGGCCCGAGCACCTTCAAATAAATTTCCACTGAAGGAGAGCTTGGCGTTGGGATTGCCGACATACACTTGGTCATAACCAAATTGTCGGGCAAAACGATTCGGCATATAGGGCTCAATTGTACATGAGTTCCCTTGCCGAAAGAGCAGATACCCAGGCCGAATATTAATCAGCCACTAGAAGACTCCCGATGGCAGTCTTGTGAAGTCGTCCGGTCCCACGAGGTCAGCAAATTTATCCCCGTAAGATGCACCAGTAATCTCGGGGAAGCAACGGTTGAGCTGGTAGTTCGAAGCATTCAGAATACATTTTCGAACGTAGAACATATAGTAATGGGACCAGCTCGAGCTCTCCAGCCTCTGTACAAAAGGGACAAACCCCTCGGATTAAGACACCGGCGTCATCAGGGAAGGGCAATGCATAACGTACCAAGCTATCATGTACGTATATGGAAGCTCAATCCTGGGGTTGGGAATCTTCATTTTCGGCCTCCCCTCCGAGTCAACCTCTTGTCGGCCTTTGGAGTCGACGACAGCCTCCACTTTACACAGGCTCTGAACCAGAGCCCGTAATCCACTTTGGATTCCGGCCACCATTGCCGGAAGGAGAGCGATGGACCTGCCATAGGCCAACAAGACTGCCGGGTACACCACATCAGCAACAATCACTTCATGCGGCAGTGTCGGCACTACGCAGCGCTTCAGCCACAGCATGAGAAAGCCCGCCAGTAGTGCCCGGTCAGAAATGGGGACCCAGGCTTGGTGATGAAAACTTTCAAAAACCGTATCAGGTTTGAAAGTGTCTTCATTCGACTCTGTGGTGTAAGAGCTCACATAGGCGTCGATCCTCTCGGCGATTTCTTCGTCGGTGCTGGGAGCCAGAATGGTCACTGGGTGATCTTTCTCAACTATACCGTTAAACAGATAGCTCGCCCAAGACATCTGCTTAACACCCTTGGTCCTCCAGGAGGTTATCTGACCGCAGATATGGAAGTGACACAGCACTTCCCAGTAAGTCTCATATATCTGAGGGCACTCTTTCTTCAAGAGATGAAGCTCCTCAGAAGTGGGGACATATTCTTCATAAGGGTCATCTCCCATAACCAGCCGCGAAACTTCATATAGCTCATGAAGGGCGAGCCCCATTTCTCCGACCGGGTGAAGAATGTTCCCGTCAAAGGGTTATAGTGCTCCAGGATCCCATAGAAATTATGGAACTTTGCGGGATGCCATACTGCACAGCCCTGACTGCCTGATATAGTCCCACTTGTTCCAACAGAGCTCCGAATTCGACGAGGACAAATCCCACCATCTTGCCCCACCAGGACTTGTCGAAAGAATGGACCCACCCGAGCGGGCAGAAGTCAACGGGAAAATCACCCCTTACCTTCATGAATTGATTGATGAAGGTCGTGCCGAGCCGAGGGGTTTCCCCTATTGGATACTCAGATCTGAGCAATCCGGGAAATAAATCAAAGATCTCCTTCCCATGGCCGCCAGAGTGTACATTTTTGGCGCCTAGTATGCCGAGAGAGACACCGGAGGCAGATCGGGTAAGGTCCCATTCCATTGCACGATGAATGGACATGTGCTGGAGATAGGACAAGGGATACATCCTCTCCATATTGGGAAGGAAAAATTTCCTATTCCCTATCTGGCGAAGCTACTTGTAATCGCCATCATGCAAGGCACTGCTGTCCTCGTCAATGCCATCGCCAAAAAAGAAGACAGATTTCTTTAACGGGATGCGCGAGTCCGTCTCAAACACTCCGTCGGTGATAATTTCCCGGAGGGTCTTCATGTTGGCCTTATAGATTTTCTCCTGTCGCTCCTTCGACTTATCAGTGGTTACGGGAGCAGTCTTCTGCAGCACAAAGGTCAGGTTGTGGTCAGCACCACCTACGTGCCCAAAGTGACACTTCTTGGAGAGAGGGTTGGAGGAATATCTCACTGCAAAAGAAAATAACACTTGATCAGAAATCTGAAAGAAAATGATTAAGTGTTTACAACTCAAACGCGAAAATGAACCCAGACGCGGAGATCATCAAAATCTGCGTCCAGGTCCAAAAATCGCGAGGCTAGCATGGAGCCCGCGTTTTAAAAATCCAAGAATTATGGAAAAACTTCTAAGTATCGGACTCAGACGCGAGATTCATTTGGACCGACGTCTGATTTCACAAGACGCAAGAATCATAAGAAATTTGCGTCTACATCCCTCACACTTAGAAATATTCTAAGTATTGGATCCAAAACGCAAGGCTCAATGGGGCCCTGTGTTCAACAAACAGGTACGGACTTAAGCGGATAGAAGATGCAGAGGTCATCAAACCTGCGTCTTATCCATCTACTCAAGAACCGCACCTGAAGATCAAACACGGGCATGAGCCCGCGTTGGCGGTTCACATTCAAAAGGAGTTAGAAGAACTCTGTAAACCCCTTTAATGGCAGAAATCAAGTCCGATGGCTTTTTATACCTGAAATAGGGGTTTCCTGCATGAAGGAACCGCCCATTTGGGTCTCAGGAACGACGGCCTTGGAAGGCGAGGCAACATGTTTAGCCTTTGGTGCCATTGTAACCGAAGATTCGATGTTAGAGATGGAAGAAACGAGGAGAACAAAGAAAGCTTCTTTCTTAAACCCTAACATATGCAAATGAAGAGAAAGAAGAGTCTAATGATGACTCTTGAAAGACTATTGCCTTTTGTAGGCACAGCGATTCGCAGAGATACGCGGCGCTTGGCTCGACGCCTAATCTCTGCCTGACGCGTGGAAAATGCATTAAATGCAGCGAGAAGTTCGCGCGCCAAAAGGAAGATGTCCCCTTAATTCTACAGGACACGTGGCAACATACTCACAGCACGGATTCGCATTTAACAGCCGCGCCTTCGTCCCAAGAGACGCGTCCCTCCGACGGACGCACCTTCTCAACTAGGCCAAAGTTGCGTCTGCTTCACAGAGCGAAAGTCGCGTCTTAATCCCAAAAGACGCGTCCTTCCAAAGATCGCATCTTTTCAACCCGGCCAAAGTCGCGTCTACCTCAGGGAGTAATAATCGCGTTGTCATCCCAAAAGATGCACCCCTATAAAAGATGCGTCTTTAAAGCAGTATCACCCCTGCGTCCACAGAACTGGCGTGTAGTCCTTGCTTCTGCAATTCAGTTCAAAAGTACACTGGCACAAGCAGACGACTACCCACCCCTGGTTTAAAGTACACCAACGACAAACTCAAAGCATCGGGAAGGTTTAGACTGTGTATCTAGACACTCAACACGATCAGTTTTGGCGGCTTCAAAGAGTTCCACAGTACACTCACGAAGGCCATACTCCAAACACGATCAAGCCCGGAGCATTGTCAGTCCAATCATGAGAAGGGTGAATTCAGCTAGAGTCCAAAGTATTTCGAAATCCGTCTCAGCCAACTGCGGAATATCGAAAACTTTGGAGGGGTTCTGTAGGCTGTCTAAAAATCATTTGAAGACAAGTCCTCAAAAGAAGAGTCCCAAACTTCAGACGCAGGGCTAATCATAGCCATCAAAGCAGCACTGCAGCACCAATGCACGAGGGTCGAAACCCGCATCTCAGCAGCACTGCAGCACCAAGGCGCGAGGGTCGAAACCCGCGTCTCAGCAGCGCTGCAGCACCAAGGCGCGAGGGTCGAAACCCGCGTCTCAGCAGCGCTGCAGCACCAAGGCACGAGGGTCGAAACCCGCGTCTCAGTTATAACTGCCCTTGTTATGGGGTCAATCACTGCCCACATAACAGGGAAGTTAACCCCCATTATGGAGCGTTTTTAGGGGGCTTGTTCGCCCCTGAAACCTCTATAAATAGCCCCATTGCTATGGAGAAAGGGTCGGTCAATCAGATCAGAGAATTCGGGGAGAAGAACTTGACTTAAGAGCTTCCACAGAGGAGGAAAGAGAGTTCAACTCTTCAAGTAACTTACTGCGTACAAGTTAATCTTTGCCTATAATCTCTTTGAGATTTCTGGTCGACATGAGCTGTGTTACTCCGTTTGCCATCCAAAGAGAAGATCCCCAAAAGTTCTTGACGCTCACCCGGTCAATGAAAAATAAGATTCACTTTCCATCGCCACCTGAAGAACCCAGCATTAAAAAAAGGGAGGATTCAAGTCTCAACATCTTCCCTCTCTTGTAAGAGGATTATTGATCCGTTGTAACATTCTTTACTATCAAATAAAGAATTTACGTTCCGATCTTCGATTATTTCTCCCACCAAACATGGTCTTTTGTGATCACTTTGTTGTAAACCCTCATTTGTTGTATCCCTCTTTGGTAGAGGTTGATTTGGGTTGTTGGTTGCTCTCTCTTTGGTAGAGGTTGAGGTTGTGGTTTACTCCCTCTTGGTGAGGTGGAGTTGGATTGGATTTGTAACCCTCTTCGGTAGAGGTGGATTGGTGTTAGCCTCGGTGGAGGTTGTATTGGTGGATTTGTGGAGTTCGGTACTCCGGTCTTCGGTAGACCATTTGTATTGCCTCGGTGGAGGTTGTATTGGTTGAGAGAGGAGTTCGGTACTCCCGGTTGTATTTGCAAAATCCTCGGTGGAGGTTCCCTCGGTGGGAGTCCTAGGTGGACAAGTTAGTGGATTAGAAATCCTTCTCGGTGAAGGCGGGGACGTAGAGCTCGGTGCTCGAACCTCGAAACACATCTTGTTGTTTGCGTTTGATCCATTGACTCTCAACTCTCTCTCTCTTTATTTGTGTTGTGCATTGCATCATTTATATTGTCATATTTTATATGCTTGGTTGTGATTGCTTGTGTGCCTCACTTGTGCTTAACCACAAGAGCTTCATATAGCGCCTCAACTCTTATTCAGAGGAATCAAGAGGAGTTAGTCCAGAGCCCTTCACGGGGAATTCGGCTACACTCGTTGGTTGCACTAAGTGTAGTTGCAAATTAATTTTAATTTTCGCATTTAGTTCTAGATTAGCCTTATCACCTATTCACCCCCCCTCTAGGTGATTTACAATTGGTATCAGAGCCTACGCTCCTGATATTAGGTTTAACCACCTAGGAGTGTGATCTTAGTTTTGCTAATCTATCATTTGCATTTGTACACAATATTTATTTACACACACTCATGGATTGCTTGACACCTCCCATGTTTGATGTCTCCAACATTGACATGTGGAAATTTAGGATGTCCATGTATTTGAAAAACCTAGGATTGCATGTTTTCCTTGCCGCTACCAAGAAATCATCTCTTGGTACTAGCAAGCATATAGAGGCTAATACACTTGCCCTTGAGGCTATTAGAAGCACGCTTAACAAAGATTATCTTATGCTTGTTTCTAACTATGATTCCGCCTTTACAGTGTGGAACAAGTTGACTTCCTCCGAGCTTCAAATGCCCAACATAATGGTGGATGAATCTAGTGGAGAATCCGAGTCACAATGCTTCATGGTCCAAGGGAATGACTCCCTTGAGGTACATTCGGATACTCAACTAGATAGTGCTAGCTCTTCATTTGATGATCATGATAGTATGGATGCTGATGCTTTAAATGAAGAGTTATCTATTGTTTGTGAGAACCTCCTTGAAAAATATAAAGTTTTGAAAAAGAAAACTTGTAAGTTAAATAAAGAAAAAGAGGATTTGTTTTCAAAACTTGAGTTGGTTTTGCAAGAGAAGGTTGAGATTTCTAATGAAAGGGATTCATTGAAATCTAGACTTGAACTTGCCCTAAAAGAGAATGAATTTTTAAAATCTAAAAATGATTGTGAAATAATTTTGAAGAAAAATGAAAACTTGTCTTCAAAAGTTAATTTTGTTTTAAAAGAAAATAATTCTTTAAAAATGAAAATTGCTTCATTTCTAAGGATTTAGAAATTTGTTTAAAGAAAAATGAATCTTTGAAAAATAATATGGATTCACATGTTTGCCATGCTAGGATAGCTTCACCTAGTTCACCTATTGCATGCCACACTTCTTCTTTAATTAAAAATGACATATCTATGCTAAAGAACAATATGGATTGTTTGGGCTCCACTTTGAGCCATTGTGTTGTGAGCTATACACGTTTGGAATCCTTGGTTCGAAAGAAACAAGTTCCATCTTTGCATGCACACCCTCCACGGCATACACATGCTACTCATGGTCACCACCATCACACATTGTATGCTCATGTGTACACTTGTACACATTGTGGACGTAAGGGCCACCTTGCTAAATTTTGCTATGATCGTATACATGATGATAATTTAGCAACTAAATTTGTTTGGGTTAGGAAAGGTGCTAACCCCCATGGACCCAAAACAGTATGGGTACCAAAGACCACCCCTATTATATTTGATGTAGGTGTGGGCTCTCGCATGACGTGAGAGTTGCGATACCTTGGAGTGGATGCGTTCCGAGCTTCATGTGGACTACTTGGATGCATCACTTTCAAGGAAAGTTTGGTGGGAGGATCACCTTGGTTTGGAGAACTAGAGAGGTGCCCTCATCGGTTTTGGTATCGATCTCTAACTCCCGTTTATGTTTGCATGCTTTTCATGTCTTTGATTCGTAGCATGTCATGTTTTATTGTTCATTATGCTTATGCCATGTTTATTAGATTAGTGATATACATGTTTAGTTATTTGAGACACCCATGTTTAATATGGACCTATATCTATGTGTTCTCACTTTGTTTTTAACTAATATGTACGTCCTAGATCTAATGCACATGCATATACATAATGATCATATGTATGTTTATGATTTCTGTTTTATTTTTTTATGCTTTGATGTTTATAGATTATTATGTTAAATGCCATGATTATTAGATCATTGACATGCATGTATAGCTTTTGAGATCACCCTTGTTTATAAGAACCCATATGTTGTGTTCTCACCATTGTTTAGCTATTATGCATATCATAGTTCTAATAGCATGTGAATTTACATAATGATCGTTTTTTATGCTTATCATGTTGATTTATGTCTCGTTTTATGCTTCAAGTTATGGATATATGTTTAAATGTTAGTTTTCATTAAGACTATGATTTATACTTGTACATATAGTGGGACACAAATAAATTTTTATATGTTTGGGCTTGAATGCTTATTTGTACCCATTAGATGTGCTAGTATAGTCTAGTTTTGATAATTCATGCATTTAACTTGTATTCCTATTTTATCCATGTTTTTCATGATTATATGTTTAACTTCATGTATATGTCTATCTTGTCCAAACTATTGTCTATACATATACATCCCTTGAGCCACGTGCCTTCATGCATATATATTTGTGGACTCGTTGTGTTTGAATATGTATGTATACTTTAGCTTGTATAAGACATACATATGCCTTGAAGATTAAATAGTTTTGATGATTTTCATGTTTTCATGTTTAAAGGAATCTTGAGCTTGAATGTCTATTTTCATGATGATATGTTTCACATAACACTTGTTCACTCACCTTATTTATGGTTTCTCATGATTATGTTTTCATGAGTATGTATGGGCTTTATGGACTTTGAGTATTTAGTGACCATGTGATTTACATGTTTTTCATGAAAAATAATTTTGTTTTATTCCTTACTTGAAGGATTTCGTACTAGTTTTCAAGATTTTCCATTTAACTAGTTGCGGTATTCTTCGTTATGGTAGAGTTTTTCAAACATACTTTATTTTTCAAACCTATTTTTGAAAACCCCTACCTTCCACGGGCGGCTGGATGGGAGTCCATGCCTTGTATGTTCTTTATTGAAAATCATTTTAAACATGAGCATGAATGGGTGGTAGGTAATATGAGATATACATTTGATATTATTGTTGTTTCAATTGGTATCATTGGATTCTTTCAATTGGTATCAATATTGACATTTTTGTATACTCATATATATTTTTATGTATGTATGCATACTCTTCAAATAGTATCAAGTTCGATTGGTATCTAATTTTTCATACATATATTTGTTTATGCTAAACCTTGAATTTTTAATGACCATCATGTTTCAATTGATTAATTTTCAATTGGTATCTTAAACAAGCTTATGCATCGTTTTATTTGGTATTTCATAAAGGGGGAAAAACTCGTAATTTATCTTTCAATTGGTATTTTGTTTACCTTTGATTTTCACTCCCTTACTTTATGATAGAAAATGATTTAAAATTTTTTTGAGAACAATAATTTCAGTTGGTATCATATGCTTAAAAGAATAATACTTTAAATTGGTATCAAGATTTTATTTGTTTTCTCAAAATTGGTATCAATGCCTCATTTACTTTCATTGGTATCTATTGATCTATCTCTTTTCAATTGATATCCATGAAAATTTATTTTGGTATCATAAAATTTGATTTACTAAGATTTCTCAAAATTTGTTTTATTGAGAAAATTCAAAATTTTGTTTTTAAGAATTGTTAAAAATGTTTTGATATATGCAAGGGGAGCTTAACATCTCTTCTACATATAGATTCATGTTGAATGTATCTTATATTGAGGAGCTTGACAACTCTTCTTTGTGCGATGCACGTGTGTAGGGGGAGCTTCACATCTCCTCTTATGCATTGCATATTATGCGTTATGTGAGTTAGGGCTTGTCATCCCTTCTTCATGTAATGCATATATTTAGGGAAGTTAACTTAGTGTCTTCCTCTTCATGAATGTATATTGCATATATTCTTATTATTGATTTGTTTGATGTCACCCCTTTATTGATTCTTTGTTTCGAACAAAAGGGGGGAGAAGAATTTGTTGGTTTTATTTTTACTTTAACCCCTTTGTTGATGATTGACAAAAAGGGGGAGAAGTATTTGATATATATGCATGTTTTCCTTGCTTTATCCATAAAGGAGGAGTATTTTATGTTTATGCATATATGTTTTGTTTTTGTTTATAGGAGAAAAAGTATTTGAAAAGGATTTATGTTTATGCATACTTATCATGTATGTTTTGTTTTATTGGTATCAAGAGCATTTGTTTAAAGAACATGTTTATTTTAATCAAAAAGAAAAGGAATTTAAAGTTTGATTTGTTCATTGTTTTTATGCATGCTTATGCATATTCATGTTTAGTATTCATTGCTTATCTTATTGTTTATTGTTATGCATGAGTTAAGGGGGAGCTTCTTTGAAGCTTAACTTTAATCCATGCATATATAACTCCATGAGTTTTGTCATCATCAAAAAGGGAGAGATTGTTGGCCCAGAGGCCTTCCACTCTAGTTTTGATGATGATTAACTCATGTAGTTATGTTTACTAATAATCTTGTGATGTTTAGTTACAGATCTTTAATCAAGAGATTAGTTTGTGATTAGCTTCAACAAGGAGTTTTGAAGCCTTTCACATGGTGATTCCAGAGCCCGAGCAACATGATCATACATAGCACTCGTTGGAGTCAAGCTCGGTGGATCACGGAGTTTTGGATCGAGTCGACTTGAAGACGGAGTTCGTTAAGAAGACCTCGGTACATGTTTTAGTTTGTGTTTAGATCCATTTGTAAAGATTAGATAGTGTGATATGCTCAAGTTCACAATACACACACGTTTCATGTTTTGGATCCGGTTTTTTCGGTTTTCGGTTTAACCGATATTGGTTTTCATGAATAGTTAGATCAAAACAAGTTTACATGATTTTATGTATTAGATAAGTTCTATATACATGCTTGCTTAACTTCCTAGACAAACTTAGTTTGATATGCCTATTCATGAGGTTTTGTGTTTTGGTATTTTTAACAAAACATATTTTGGATATAAAAGACAAGAACAATGATATATATATGTTTCATGTATATTGGACCTATATCCATATGCAACATGCTTTATAATGTTTAAGTATCATGTTTTTGTATTGGATAAGTGTTGGACAAAGTTTATTTGAAAAATCAAAGTTTGGAAAAATACAGGTTTTGGTTCTCGGTAATTTTTCCATAACACAAAAATGGTTCAAAATGTTTTATAATTGTGTTGAAATTTTTATCACATGTTTATATAACATATATTATGTTAGAAACTATTTTGTGAATTTTTAGAAGTTTTATGGGATTTATTAGATTTATTTTAAACCCAGTTTTCTGACCTAGAACCCAGCCTGCCAGGCTCTGGCGGTCGACCGGGCCGGTCGACCGGACCCCAGAGTCGGTCGACCGACGTGCACAGCCTTGTGCACGTTGGCCAGGTTCATGGCACGGTCGACCGGGTCGGTCGACCGGCCAGAGAGCTTTGCTCTCTGGTTTTGGGCGGTCGACCGGTTTCTTCCAACGGTCAAAAATATGACCGTTGGCGGTCGACCGGCCGGTCGACCGCCAGCCGCCAGGACTGACAAATAGTCCCAACGGCTAGTTTTGATGGAGGGCTATTTAAGCCTCATTTCTTTGGGATTTTGGTAAGATTTTTCAGAGCAAAAATTTCCCTATTCTCTGGTTTTCAAAGCAAGTTTTCAAAAGTGTTTAAAGAGCAAAAAGATCTATCTTATTTGTTTTAAAGTGTTTTGTTTTATTTCAAAGAAAATAGGTATTAGGAATTAGTTTCTTGATCTAAAAATCTATATCTATTTGGTATTTTTTCAAGAGATTTTCTTTGATCAAAACACTTGTTTTTCACTTGAGCTATATCTCCTATCTTATTCTATTAGGATCTTTATTTGTGGGAAAAATTGAATTTGTGGTCTTTTGTGATCACCTTGTTGTAAACCCTCATTTGTTGTATCCCTCTTTGGTAGAGGTTGATTTGGGTTGTTGGTTGCTCCCTCTTTGGTAGAGGTTGAGGTTGTGGTTTACTCCCTCTTGGTGAGGTGGAGCTGGATTGGATTTGTATCCCTCTTCGGTAGAGGTGGATTGGTGTTAGCCTCGGTGGAGGTTGTATTGGTGGATTTGTGGAGTTCGGTACTCCGGTCTTCGGTAGACCATTTGTATTGCCTCGGTGGAGATTGTATTGGTTGAGAGAGGAGTTCGGTACTCCCGGTTGTATTTGCAAAATCCTCGGTGGGAGTCCTAGGTGGACAATTTAGTGGATTAGAAATCCTTCTCGGTGAAGGCGGGGACGTAGAGCTCGGTGCTCGAACCTCGAAACACATCTTGTTATTTGCGTTTGATCCATTAACTCTCAACTTTCTCTCTCTCTTTATTTGTGTTGTGCATTGCATCATTTATATTGTCATATCTTATATGCTTGGTTGTGATTGCTTGTGTGCCTCACTTGTGCTTAACCACGAGAGCTTCATATAGCGCCTCAACTCTTATTCAGAGGAATCAAGAGGAGTTAGTCCAGAGTCCTTCACGGGAAATTCGGCTACACTCGTTGGTTGCACTAAGTGTAGTTGCAAATTAGTTTTAATTTCCGCATTTAGTTCTAAATTAGCCTTATCACCTATTCATCCCCCCACTTGGTGATTTACATACTAATCATCTACCACAACCCAAAGTATTAGTCGCTAAGAGTGAACATCATATTGAATGAAGAAGTATCCATCCTAGGCTATTAATTGAGAATCAAGTAAGATGAATAATAATGTTGGAACCCTAACTAGTGTGCACTAATAAAGATTAAACATTCGTTCATTCTAATTTTAAAGTATAGCATAAGAGAAGTTTTTACTTAAAATTATGCTATCAAAGTTTTTAAGTATGAATTATGAAGAATCATTTAAAAAGTGCAACCTGAATTAAGTAAACCTAATCATCGATTCATTTTCAAGAAAATCAATTTTAATCTTAGGGTTTCTAACAATAATAGATATCAATCAATTAATCTTTTAGCTAAACTAGGGCTGATCGAGAGATTAGCAAACTATAGTTTTAATTAGTTATTCATTTTTTTATTTTTTTATTTTCAATTTTTATGTTGAATAAGAAAAATTGCATGAAAACAAAAGAAGAAAAAATAATTAATCTAAGCAGACAAACTGAATTGAATTGCAAAGAAGAATGGATAACCTTTTTATTGGATGTCACTGACCATTACAAAGCTCCTCTCCTTCTTCAAAATATTCTTCTTCAAATAACAAAAAAGAAAATACAAGAAATTTCAAAAAGAGAAAAAATCAAAAGAAAATCTTAAGCTTCAGTCCCTGGATGCCCCCTCTCTGTTGCTCTGCAGGGGTATTTATAAGAGATATAAGACGTAGAGTCCCAGTACAACTCTCCCACGAAATCTCGTAACCAGACTTATCCAAATGGCCGCGAAAACGCGGCTATGGCCGCGTTTCCGTGGCAATAGCGTGGCCAATGGCCATGCGCTTTCTTGCGTGGCCTCCTCTGGTCCGTTCATCTGGGCGCCTCCTTCTGGATTCTGCATTTAAACCTTCTATCTTGAGAATTCAGGATAACTTAGGAAGCAAGCTATCACAAATTCGAATTTATAAAAGGATTTGTTCTTTATCTTTAAGCTTTTCTCCCCTTTATCTTTATCCTTGTATTGCAAGTAACCAGATTTAAGTAGAAGTCCATCTTTGTTTAAGGATAATGATCCATCTTATCCTTTTCCTCCTCTTAGCAATTAGGAGTTCTAATTTTATTCTTCCTCTTCCTCTCTAGATTTTAAATTAATAACTTAAAATTCAAGTTTAGATTAGGTTAGATAAGATAGAAGCTTCTAAATTACTAAAATTAATTATGCATGTGATCTTGTGGACTTTTTGGGTTTTTGGGCTTCAATTGGGCTTCATTTATTTATTCTTTAATTACTCAAGGCCTGCACAACATTAAATAATAAAATATTACATATCAGTGCTTTATAGAAGAATAAGTAGGGAAATATGATGATAAATATGCATTTTTGACTACCTATCATAAAGCAAGTGGAGTATAAGCAAGAGTAAGAAAAATGACAATCACAAACGTTAAAAATTTATTTTGAGGTTCGAGCAACTTGCACTACGTCCTGGCCTTCACCCGTGAAGGATTTTCACTATCCATCAAGGATTTTCATTTTTCACAAAGGACTCAATACAGTGGTCCACACAAGACCCGGAGCTCCAAATCCAATCTTCGAACCTCTGCATAAGAGGTGAGCACAAAACCAATAAAGAATACAAGCACTTGGCGATCACAAAGATCACAAACTCTCTACAACTTCTTTTGAATTTAGAAATGAAATTTGAGGCTTGAGAAGTTTGTGTGAGAGAAAAATCAGTTGAAAAGAGATTTGGAATGAATGCTCTTTGAAACTTTGAAAATTTTCAAACATTTTGTCAAAACTTTCTCTTGATTTTTTCTTGATAATTCTTTATTTGAAACTCTCTCCAATGACTCCTATTAATATGAAATAGTTAAATATATTAGAGAATTAATCTGGGAATAAAATAGTTGTTAAAACCCTAATAAAGTGAAAAATGCTCGTTTGAAAAAAAGACAAAAATAGTTTACATTGAAAACTAACGTTTTGCCCTTTCTAGCCGTCGACCGGGCGTTCGACCGGCCATGACGATTTAAAATAGCCGTTGCCAGCGGTCGACCGAGAGCCAGAGACAAAAACTCCTGCAAGAGAGCTCGATCTGAATCGATTGACCGACCGGTCGACGGATCTCAACGGCTAAACGAGTTCCAGAGTGTCAGTCGACTGGGCGGACGGCCGATCCCCTGTGCATAGATGTTTGAATATCTGTGTGCACATTCGGTCAACCGCTCGGTCGACTGAGAACTGTGCAGAACTCACTGCATACTTGGGCGGTCGACCGGGCGGGTGACCGACCAAGGCACAAAATCCCAAAAACTTTTTTTTTTAAATATTTATCTATTTTTTGAAATAAAATATGTGTTAAAATTATTTTGACAATAATTTAAATCATGAAATACATGTAAACGTATAGATATAAAAATCATAGTGAGAGCAAAACATGTATAGATGAACTAGATTAAAAACTAGCTATTTTGAAAAAAAAATTTGTGTGTGTGAAACTTTTTGAGCATCAATATAACACTTTAAATTTAAACAATCTAATTTTACAAGGGTTATACTATCTTCAAATCTTCTTCTTATGGGCTTCTAAAAAATCCACGCTTTGATCTTCCCGAGTTTGGATCCCATACTTGAATCAACTTGAATCCATATTTTGTTAAAAAAAACTAAAACAAAACATCCCCTTGTGCCCGCCGATGGTGTTGGGGCAGCTTGGTGAGGAGTGTTGTCGAGGTTGCGGCACAACTTAACAAACCGTGATCCAACTGCAGCCCCAGTCTGGTGAGCAGTGCGAATGTGGTGGTACTCATCAGCGAGACAAAGGGTTTTTTGCAGAGCTCTCAGATTCGGACAAGGGCTGGTGAGAGCGGGTTTTTTTGGCAAAGCTCTCAGATTCGAGTAAGGGCCGGTGAGAGTATTTGAAACTGGGGTGACCGACTGGCTGGAGGTGGTCGGATTTTTATGCCATGGATGAGGTGGTGGGGACATGCCATGACTTCAGTGTTGGGGAGATTCGGTCTCAATGCTGTAAATACCGTGTCGATGGCGGTCGACCAAGGATGCGAAAGTGTTCTTTTGTTTGTGTTCTACGGGATTCGAAAGAAGTATATGCAAATTTGGGCTTCTACACTTTGTTTAACTGAAAGATGCAGAAGTTCTTGGTAAGTAATAACTTGTTAAAAAGAGTAATCGATGGCAAAAGAAGTAGAAAGTGTTAGGTGCAGGAATTGATCTAACAACTAATCAATATCACCGATCTAATTGGCCAGATCGGTGAATATTAGGTGGGAGGTTTTCCGTTTAGTAGAACGTTCCTTAATTACAGAAACCATCTTTCTATTACCTTCCTTGGTTAAACACCAATTGGACTAGTATTAGTCAGTCACAATTACAATAATATTTATGAGCATAAATATTTCAGTATAACCCATGTGTGTAGGCTGTCTAAAAATCACCAAGACAAGCCACCAAAACACAGAGATCCAAGATCCAGGCGCAAGGCTAAATGTGACAATCAAGACGCGAGAGATAGCCCGCGTCTCAGCATCAAGGCGCGTCAGCCCGAAGCCCGCGTCTCAGCATCAAGGCGCGTCGGCCCGAA